>JASANB010000667.1:0-36050 GCA_030248155.1 Sabatieria punctata | reverse complement strand
CCGTTGTCAAGCGAATTAAAAATTAAAATTAAATTAAATTCGAAAACAATTTACTCCCGAAGAGTAAATTAAGTGGCTTAGAAAGTAAATTAAAATTAAATTAAATCTCTGAGGAAAATGTCGAAGCAAGTAAAAAGTAAATTTAATTAGATTGAAAAGCCCGAAAAAATTTACTTTCAATTTACTACTAATCTACTTCTAATTTGCTTCATTGACCATTCGATTTGTGGTAGTTTTGACTCTCGTGTATTACTGTATTACTTTGTGTGATTCTGTCATTTCCTGTCTGGCTATTTAACCGCAGAATGTTGCATATAAAAATTAGAATTTATCGAAGTTGAAAGTAAATTAAAATCAAATTAAATTGTTGGTAAATCAGTGCAAGTAAATTAAAAAGCAAGTAAATTTTTTTGTGGAGGTGCAAGCAAATTAAAAAGCAAGTAAATTACTAAACTAATTACTTGACAACGGTAATACCGATTTTAGTAGATTTTATCGGGGTAGGGCGTTAGTGGCCATTTAGCGGCCCATCCCACGTAGCTGATGATAGCTTCGGCCTCGTCTACATTCAGTAGCGAACCTGACCCGATGGTCAGCAATGGCCGCTGCGGCTCTAGTTATTACGGCCATCAAAGGCACCTCCGGATCATTTAGACCTGTGATGCAGCACCTTTTGACGGTTTTTGGTGTGACTGTAAGGTGTTATTGTAGAATTCCTTGTTGTTAAAGGCAACTAGAAGAGGAGGTGCCCGGTAGGTTTCCGTTAGATGCACCGTTGTCACCATAGGCACTTCACTTTGGAGGTACCAATGCAGCAGGGTCAACTCCTGGCGGTGCATCAGCTCGACCACTTTCAGATCGTAGCTTAGACCAGCTAGGGCGGGCCGAATTGGCTCCGAGCTGTCGGATATCGCCGAGCAAGACCACGGTGACATCCGGACCATTAGCTCTGGTCAGTGGCAACAGAGAGGTTGGCTCAGTCGCCTGACTGGCCTCGTCTATAATTACCAGTGAGTACTTGTACGCCTTAACCGCGAATGAGGCGGACAGAGCACAAGTAGCAAAGACTACATGTGCCTGAGAAAGCAGCAGTGATGTCAGGTCTGTCAACAGCTCATCTGCCTGCATACTCTTCTCTAACAGATGACTCAGCGATTTCCGACTATGCGTATCGACCCTGTATTCAAAACTAGAATAGCTCTGGAGGTCCTCTTGCAATCTTCCCCACTTTCGCACCCTCTTCATTTGGTCTTCATTCAGACTAGGCAGACCGCTTTCGTTGACCTGTTCTCCCTTACTCTGTTTATAGAGTCTGGATAGGAGGGAGAAAGGAGATATGGGCGAATCCTTACATAAAGGCTCCATTTCCTCACAGAAGATATGTAGCCCTATCATTTTGTGATAGTACGACTGCAATTTATAGAACCTGGCAACTAGATTAGCTACCGCAGCATTAGCAGGTGCGGTCGCCAGAGCTCTTTTGTTTGGGTCCTGTAAGTATTGCACCGCAAGGGCGGCCATTGCTACCGTTGTTTTACCAGTGCCGGGTGGACCTGACACGGCGGTTACGCGATTGCGTGTTACGGTGGCTGAATAAACGGCATCTAATTGGCCCTGATTCAATTGACCTAGCCCCTCCAGGTCAGAGACTACATCTTTACCTGGGTTTGTTGGTCTTACTTCTGATTTTATGTCGGTAAGCCCATAGAGATTGCAGAATATCTCTCCAAGGTTGCCCTTCTGAGCTAGTTCCCCATCTATATTCTCAGTAGTGGTTTTCAGAAGGTCCGGTAGTGAACTAGAAACTTCTTCTTTTACTTGGGCTTCCTTGTCAAAGGCTCTCTGAACGAGTTCGGCCTGAATTACGTGAACAGTGGTACCAGGACGAAGTTCAGCTCGCAGTGAGTGGTCAGTAGACTCACTCACTACTATCGCCCTAAAGATGCCTTCATTTCTCGGCAAGCCCAGGTCAACTCTCACAGTGGATCCTTTCCGAAACCTATCCGAGTCCTCTAACAATTCTATTTCCATCGTCAGTCTACCTTCGTTGAACTGCCACATCATTTCTTCCACAGGAACCTGCACTTCAGGTAAGGCTCCGGCTGCTTCCTGTTCAGCCAGCTCCTCTTGTTCAGCCAGATGCACTAGCCTAGACTGTAGAAGTCTGGCTTGGGCCACCAGAAAAGCTGTTTCGTACTCCTTGTTGTCAAGGAGCGCTTGAATTCTGAACTGTTTACCCCAGTAGGAGGCAGTACAGTGCAGTTTCTGGACTTTCTCGTGTAAGTCAGCCTTTTCTTGCCCTTTTAATTCTGAGGTGTCCAGTTCATCTTCCATATCAGTCACATAGGCTTGGAAAACCCGGAACCCTTGGTGGGAGCCCGTCGCTTCCGTTGCAGACATGTCCCCGAAGAAGTTGTACTTTTCATCAGTCGAGGGCTTTAGGCGGTCTCGCCAGGCATCGCCTGCCATTGTGTCGAAAGGCTCCCTCAGATGTCCCTTCGGAACTGGGGTCGCTTGTATCACTTGCGCCTCGTAGTCTGATGTAAGGCGACATTTGAGGTCTATCAGGTCATAACTAGTCAAACGTTGCAGCTGCTCAAAGCTAGCACACTTTTGAGCATCGCTTTGGCCTGTTTCATTACAGTCAAGCGGGACTTCTGGCTTGTAGTAGCCACCTTTCCATTTGAATCTAGCGTGGAGCTGGCCATCTATTATTTTTCCTACTGCGCGCACCAGCACAGCTGGAGGTCGGCTCCACCGAACCAAACTGGCCTTATATTGATATCGCCCATCGGAGTTGCGGTACAAGGTACCAACAAGGTCCACTGGAAGACCGGTGACCAGCTGATGCCCAGATGTTTGAGTGTACTCTAATTTGGGTTCAAAAACGGTGTATAGTTGGTTGGGCCTACCATTTCCCGTTGGCACCCCAACTATTTTATCATCCTGCAAACGAATACCGCGGCCTTGGAGATCACTTATTATAGCAGGCCACTTGGGCCCGCGCGGCTTAAAGAATGTCACATCTGCCAGTATTACCGCATCTGCCTCAGCGGTCAAGTGCAAGCGTTCCACTGCGGTTGCTACTATTCTGTCTCCACCATTAGTGGGAAGTACCTGCCACTTGGTCACGCAAATGACCTCGCCTAAGTGGTAATTCAAACGGCAATTGACCGGGTTTGACTTGGTGTTAGGAAACACAACAGGCGTAGTTGGAGCAACTAGAACATTCATCTGCGCTACGCGGAGGGAGCCGGGCAACACGTTATATAAATTATCACGGCTCTCGAAATAGGCCACCAGATTACTTCGTTCATAGCGCATTACATATATGCGCTAAGAAGGGTGTCTCTGAACTGTAGACAGGTTGCACGGTCCTCTGTCCTCCTGACATCTTGTCACTCCCTGCAACCGTTTTAGCTTGCGCATGACTTTCGTGCACCATGCAGGTTAAAGTGGAGGTTTCGTTTGAGTGAGCATCTATGTATTATTATCTTAGTGTTTTGCGGAATTTTTAAACTTTCGGAGGTATTTTCGTCGAATATAGTCGCCAAACTATCCAAAACATCTATATCCGAAAAAGTGTCTGGTTCAATATCGGAAAAATAGTGCTCATAATCTTCCTCAAACGTTATTTCCCAATCTAACCCGTCGTCACTGCAACCGTCGGTACTAGAAGAATGGTCGCTTTCTGCACCACTGTTAATCTCTACCTCTCCGGCACCACTATCCCAGTTTACCGTGTTAGAATGGACTACAGACGGCGTCAACCCATAATTTCTCGCATCTGCGGCCAAACTACTAGTTCTAACCTCCTCAGTAATTTGATACGCCTCCTCATCTGAGGTTAATTGCAACTCGGAGTTACTATCGCTCATTTGGACCGTTAATGCACCAACAAAAGTACTAACTTGTATTGACCTAATCTGCTCCTGTAGATCGTCTAACTGTTGTTGGACATCAAAACTAGTGCTCTTGTAAGTTTGATTTCGCTGTTCAGGCACTCTTTCGAAAGTACTTTGAACTGCACCTACCGTAGTTCTGGCGGATAGTCGATTATAACTGGGATTGGCTGGCCGGTGGCAACTAGAATCCTTTCGGGTGTCCTGCCTCGCTACACGACAGTCTCTTTGGAAGTGCCCTGACCTCCCACACTTGAAGCAGGTAGGGGCGGAATCCCCTGAGAATTGTCTCGAGCTTGGAGTTCTAAAATTCGCGTTCCAATTACCTTTAGTGCGTTGCAAACCACGTCTCGGCTGCGAGTTGTTATTCCATCTATTAAACCGAGGCGCGGGAGGGCGGTCAAAACGACGTCTAGACGCTTGTTGTCGTTGATTACTTTTTGCTACCTGACTAACTGCGGCGGTTAGATCAGTTAACTTAGTCATTAGTGGATCGGGTAACGGGCAACCAGAAATCTCAGAGTGTTGAGTGGCTTTTCTCGCTTTAGTACCACTAGACTCATCGGCAGTGTTGCCAGGTGTTAGCCAGTCTAGGATACTACCAACAGCTCAAAATTATACTACATTATACTACAATTTTCGCCATAATACTACATTTCCATACTACGCTGTAAAACTGTCAGATCAAAGGTTTCAATCATAGAAAACTGTTAGGTAATGCAGACAGCAATGGCAGAAGCGTTTTAATTTCGACTTAAAGGCTTTTTTACACAAGCTAAAGTTTCAATGAGCTTTCAAACCATCGAAAACTTAGGCATTTTGTTATTTTGGACAGTTTGCGTATGGTTTACCCTTCCCGTTGCCCTCAAGGGTAAGCAAGTTCAAATTTAGATGAAACTGGTTTCGATTACTGTTGGAAAGTCCGGGGTTAAAAAAATAAGTTCAGGTTCAAGTCAAGTCCAACATCGAAATTTCAGGTTCAAGTCCAGGTTCAAGTCCATCATCTAAAAAACCTGGACAATAGGTTCAGGTTCAAGTCCACTGATAATTTCTAGAATTGTTGAAATTTTGCACTGCTCGCAACTTTTCTGAGCTATATAAATAGTTGATATATACAGTATAGATAAAAAAAATGTCCCATCGCTTTTTCGGCCTTCACTCAAACGTTTCGTTCTCAGTCACTTCTTTACCGATTTGGCTCAAATTTTCAGCAATAATTAACAGCATGATTGGCTAAATATTCTGCAAGTTTAGTGCGAAAATTCCGACTCATACTGGTTTTATGACCCGAAAACTAGGAATGAGGGTGGTCCACGCAAATTTAATTTTTTTTCGGTAATACAAGGAGTACAGGCCTGAAACTTGCAGGAATGATTGGTGTTGCTATTGGGCATAACATACTAAGCGGGCAGCCCTGTAGCTCAAAGGGCACTAAAATGGGGGAATTTCAAAAACATGAGTGAAAATCCCATAGTTAAGAAATCTGCACCTTCTAGAATCAAAGCACTGAATCTGTTGTTAATCAACATAGATTGTAGCAGGAAGTTCGAGAAATAAATGAACCTGATATTTAAGCTCTGTTCCACACCATAGTAACCATCCCTGCAGCGTTTTTTGAAAATTGAAAATCTTTAGAATCGTCATTTTGCCGGTTTTACGAAGAAAAGTCATATTTCGTGATGTTTTTGAAATTCCCCCATTTTAGTGCCCTTTGAGCTACAGGGCTGCCCGCTTAGTATGTTATGCCCAATAGCAACACCAATCATTCCTGCAAGTTTCAGGCCTGTACTTCTTGTATTACCGAAAAAAATTAAATTTGTGTGGACCACCCTCATTCCTAGTCTTCGGGTCATAAAACCAGTATGAGTCGGAATTTTGGCACCACACTTACAGAATATTTAGCCAACCATTTTGTTAATTTTTGCTGAAAATTTGAGCCAAATCGGTAAAGAAGTGACTGAGAACGAAACGTTTGAGTGAAGGCCGAAAAAGCGATGGGACATTTTTTTTATCTATACTGTATAAGCCTGTCTACTAGTAATGAAAGACGAAAACCTCATTTTATGGGGCAGTAGTTTCGTTTTCTCGCATATTCAGTTTGAAAAATAGGTGAAAAAACAAGAAACCATGAAAATGTTGTGCAATCCAACCGAAAATTTGACAAATTTTGCCTAAATTTTCACTCAAATTTTGAACCTATTGAGTGAGTCCAGTAAAACGAAACAGGTTCAAGTCCGGCTGAAATAAAATAGGTTCAGGTTCAGGTTCAAGTCCACAGATTTCAGGTTAAAAACCTATTAATAAGTCCAGGTTCAAGTCGGACTTGCCAACAGTAGTTTCGATTCGACTTTTCAAAATACATGGTCTGGGGCCTAGGGGCCTTACCGACCTCAATCCGGCCCAGGCCGCTGACCAGTCCGTCTAGTACCCTCCTATCCCCTACGGTGGAAATTTTCGGCGATTTTTACGAAAAATCCGCGATTTAACAGCGATTTTTGGCCTTTTTTGGGAAATCGGCCTCCCCAAGGCGATTTCAGGCCCCTCCCTCCAGATTTTTTCAGCCTCTTATGTGTTGTATGTAGGTAAAATTCGTTCTGGTCTCTAAAGTCTAAGAACTCTAGACCTAAGCTGGAAACTAAGCCAAGCCTCAGTCTAAGCCTAGCGCTATTTTTATTATGCGATCCAACTTTACTTTTCCTATAAGTCGATCACATCAAACTGTATTTTTTATTTGGTTGATTATTGATGAAGTCATATTTGTTGAATATCAATCAAAACGGTTAGTTGATTGTTTGATCAAAAACGCATACTTTCACCGATTTATTTTAATTTTTCTCATAGAGAATAACTAATTACGTTAATTTGATATGAAAAAAGGAAAAACCTGTTTTCAAACAGGAAAAAAATGACGACTTTTCTCAAAAATTAGGAAAAGATGACATCTGAAATGGAAATGTTGAATTATACTACATTTTATACTACAAAATCTAAAATTATACTACATTTATATACTACATACTACAGCCGATTTTTCGATACTTTTCGAAGGTCAATTATACTACAGGTAGTATTATTATACTACATCTGGCAACACTGCTCATCGGAATACTCTGGCGCGGCTCCTACAAAGCCGGCGTACGGACCTTTTTTTGTTGGCAGGACGCCAAGCATGTCTTGCATCGCCGTTTCTGCTCGCTGAGCGATCTCCTCCATCTCAGCTATCGTCTCAACATTCGGTGCCATATGCACGTAAAATTTTATACCTGGCCTGAGTCCGTTCTGATATATACCTAGCAGCAATCTCTGCTGTTCGGCCGGGTCGGCCTGAGGCATAGCCGCCCGTAATCTTTTCTTTAAACGTGTGGAAAACGCGATTACGCCTTCGTCCTCGCGCTGACGCATTGCCATTACATCAGCAATGCATCGTCTTTGGTAGGCAGGTGATTCAAACCTAGCACGCATTGCTGCTACCAACCTATTATAATTATTTTTGTCTTCGACCGGTAAAGAGGAAAAGCGTCAGCTGCATGTTTTGTAAAATAATAAGGTAAAGCCTGCAATTTCACTGCCTCATTACGCCTAGACAATTCGTAATCAGGGTAAACTCATTGTAAAATGTGTTAAAACTTTCATCCGGGGTACCCCCAAATTTCGGACACAACGTCCCGGCTCCAGTTATTAGTGTCTGGAGGGGAGTTACTCTACCAGCGGCGTCAACTGCTCGCTGCAAACCAGCATTCTGGTCCTCTAAAGCCTGATTACGCTGTGCTAAGTACTGCACGTTATCATGCAATTGTTGCACCCTCTGATTCAAAGTCTCCATGTCTGCTACAGGAGGTTCTGCCATACGCGTCCATCGCGTTTGACCTGGCCTAGGCCTTTTATTCTTGTCTAATAAACTAGAACTAGACGGCTCACTAGAAGCACGAGTTTTGCTTCTCAAATTATATCGGCTGTCCGCAGCCACCTTGCCTAAATTTGGCAGCTAATCGGTCTCTACGATACTGTCCCTAGCTAGTATGTAGTAACCCTATGTGCAATAACTTTGCGTCAAATTGCACTGTCTTTCGATTAATCTGATAATTCGCAATTGGGGCAACTAGAATTTCACTGAGGTATCAGATTATCGAAAGCCAACTCAACAAATCCAGCCGCACTGGATTTAGTATCAGAATCCCGCACGATCAACCGCGATTAGCAACCAGGCGTCACCACCTGGAACGACCTTTGGTCTAAACTAGAACTTGACCTTCCCGGTCGTCTCCTCCAAAAAGAAGTGTGACGCTTTTCCGGTCACCTTCTTTATTTTATGTAAATTTGGCACCGGTCAGGCCGCACAGGCTTGGAAACCGGTTACTGATTGCGATCGATCGAGACAGAAATACAACTAGAATGTTTTTATTGAATAGGACTTACTCCGCAAAAGACGCCCGGTAGATACGGTACGTACCACAAAGGTCATGACACTGATCGAGACACACACAGTGGGGACAACACACGACTCACTTAGAACGGGGCAAATAGAACGTACTGAGAATTCTTACAAAAGATTAGTCTAGAACTTCTACAGTGAGATAATTAGCAAAAATAGGTGCTATACAGCGTGCGCATGACACATAATTATAGTCTAGAAAGAAACGGAGGCAACATTACTACAGCAACCAAGGTACAAACAAAGTGAACTAATTAAGCAAGAAAAAGGAAGCCAAAGCATATGCAAATAAGGATGGGAAGCAGGTTACAGCGGGTTATGCAAATTAGGATTTAACGTGGGGCATCACATAAAACAGCGACTGATAGCTGTGACTGAGCACACATTAGCAGTTTCCTTGCGATCACTCAATCTTCCCTCCGTTTGGGCTCAATCCCTCCGACCTGGCTTAATCCCCACAACCCCTTTAAGTGGATGAGCTCTGCGTATGCGTACAGTATACATAAATAATTGCGAATGACAAGCAGTATTCTGTTTTTGTCACAAGCTACTGTGTTTAAAACAAGTGAAACCTCATGCCCTCCTTGCGAGAGACCTCTCTATCAAACAGAACCTGAAACCCCAGAGTTTTTGAGAATTTACACTAGCGACTAGATACCTGTGGCCGAAGCACCTATCTTTAACACTGTAACTAAACTGAATGTTACTAAACTCATAACTAAGTAACTCGATTTTTTACTTAGTAATTTTCTGAAAATGAGTTTAGTTTGAGTTGAGTTTAGTTAAGCGAAATATGAGTTTAGTTAGTAAAAGTTAGTAACTTACTAACTAACTAATGTTTTTACTTAGTAAATAACTAACTAAATTCAACCGGCACAACATTGATGGCAATATCGAATCAAGTCAAGTATAAAGTGCCCGAACAGAGTTGCGTCAGCACTCCAATCTACCAGAGAGAATTTGCGACCAGACGCACTAGCACAGATCATACACTGAAATGGAAGAAGTAAAGTGAAAATTGGTACCGGAAGAACAGCAGAGATCATACTCTAAAATAGAAGAAATAAAGTGAAAATTGGTACCGGAAGAAACTTGAATTGCAGCTTGAAACTGAGGCCTAAAGTTAGGGTGGTCGGCGGATGGGGAATGGTCAGCGTACCGAAACCGAGGTGTCCCAAAGTGCCCCAAAATTTTGCAAATAATATTTCGTGAAATTTAAACTACGGCTCTAGGTGGGGTTCCGAATCTTAAGAACCATTTTTCCGTACCAGGCTGGGGGTCCGGGGCTTCGAATCCATATTACCCATATGTACATGGCAGGTAGTGTACGCTTTGAACTAGACGATTGTCCCAAGTAGACGGTCTTGTAAAGTGTCTTGTAGTGTAGTAAAGTACTGACTCAACATTAGTGTCTGCACGATTTGGTGAAATAGTGTTGGTAAGTACAGTAGTTGCGCCAATATGAACAAGTCCTTTGCAGTAATCTAATATAAATATCTTCTGTAATACTTGTTCAAGCCAAAAAATGCTTTGGGCATTACATTATTACAGTAAAAACGGTTTTACATGTTTAGAATCTAAATTGCTAATAATTCAGCTGATTTATTGGTACCGGAAATTGCGTATTGCTATACGTAAAACGTAAATTAAATTTCGTAACGAAAATTAACTTCGCATTGGCTCCATTTAATTTTCGTATTCGTTTAATTTTCGTTTCTATATTTTTCTAATTTTCGTATTCGTATTCGATACGAAATTTATAATCCTTGTTTAAATTTACGTACTAGTACGAAAATTAATTTTCGTGCCCATCCCTATGGGGCCGTTCATAAACGACGTCGTTCCAGAGGGGGGGAGGGGGGGTCGGCTGAAATACGACGATAGACGACGCACCAGGAGGGGGAGGGGGTTAGCAAAAAAACGACGTCGCTTTTTTATGAATTTTAGGGTACTTCAACTACATTATTTTCGATTTATGCACATTATGTCAAACGTTTCTCCATACAGAAAAGCTTTCCAGAGTGGTTGTAGGGATTTATTCTATTGATTGCGCAGTATGGTAACAAAAAAACGTGACAGTACTGTATGTACTGCCCTTTTATCGGGGGGGGGGGGGTAAACCGAAAACGACGTCGCCATAGGGGGGGGTCCCAAGAAACGACGCAAGGCGATTTTGGGGGGAGGGGGGGTCCGAAAAATCGGGATTTTGGAACGACGTCGTTTATGAACGGCCCCTATCTAGGTGTGTGTGTGCACGCAGCTGCTAAATCTGTCACACTTCTGACTCGGGTCCGGCCTACCGTTGTCAAGTAAATTAAAATTAAAATAAATTCGAAAATAATTTACTTGCGAAGAGTAAATTAAATGGCAAGTAAATTAAAATAAAATTAAATCTCTGACAAAAATTTCGAAGCAAGTAAAAAGTAAATTAAATCAGATTGAAAAGGCCGAAAATTTTACTTTCATTTTACTTCTAATTTGCTTCACTCACCATTCGATCAGTGGTTGTTGTCGGCTCTAGCTAGCAAGCTACTTGCTGTTATTCTGTGCTCTTTCTGTCTGTCTATTTGACTGCACCACATATGCTCTCCCTGTTGAAAATTCATCTACTGTGCTGCAGATACCATACAACTAATAGTTTGGTTCTGAAATTTTGCGATATTCCTGATCTATCCTTGACCTGTCCAACCAAACAAATTAGTAAATTTTAAATCATATTCTCGGCAAGTAGCATTAGGAACCGAACTATCGAGACATTTCACCAAAAGTCTGTAAAATATGATAATAGACATTTTCGCCCCTTAATTTAGTTATAAACAAACCAACGGATTTCCTCTACATACGATGTAGTGATTGGTCAGGAGGATTGATACCTATACACCTACTGTACGTATGTACCTGCTGGTTGCAGAAACGAAAAATGATGATTTGCTGGTTTCTCAACTGTCAAAACTTGTTTCTCAAAAATCTCGCTTCAAATCCTGCACTAGTGTATGTACAGTACAGTACAAGAAACTACAGTTTCGAGTAACCATCGATGCGTGAAAGCACGTTTGTTTCATAAAAATGAAACCTGTCATTGAGCAAAGAGCATATTAGGTAGGGCCCGACCGGATACAAATTTCTACCGGATCCGGATCCGGATATGCTCATATCCGGCCGGATCCGGATATACCGGATATCATTGATCAATTTTTTAAAATGCAATAAACCACATATATACATTTCTTTGTTCTATAACAGTTGATTCAAAACAACATCTAATAATTGTAGTTCAAACTATGGTTGGATAATATCGGGTTTTTGCGATGCATGTGATATTGCATACATCATATGCATGCAAAAATGAGATATGTACATATTTTTTGCATATTTGCATTTTTTATCACCGCGGCTAGAAATTGATAACTGGACGCTTTCCAAGCATTTTCGAGTTTGGTCGGAATGTCTATGCAATCTTTAGCATTTATTAGGCATACCTATGTATTTTACAGATACAGACCTCATCTGAAAAAAAAACAGAAGGGGAAACACAGTTTGGCTTGAAAGTTCAGCTCATTTCGTAATTTTTAGATAAAAATGGTTGACATCACAGACTTTTGGCTAAATTATTGTTTGCATGTTGAAATTTGTTCTCTCTAATGTGGTATACTTAGGCGACCTTTTGGTAGACCTGTCCTAGTTTTACAAACTAAAAAATTATGAATTTGAAAAATCTCAGTTGAGATTTCCGTTCTTTGCGAGTTGAGTTTAGAGTCTCAAGCCATTCATCTCCATTCTGCAACTGAAAAGAGACGCTTTGATCTCTGTAAAGTAGAGATTTACAGTATAAACTTGCCTCAATAATAGTTCGTTTCTTTATTTTAGATTTTTTATTTTTAATTATATGAAAAATTAGCAAAAACAAGGCGACTATCCTAAACATAGAAATCCAGTCTGCTTGGCTGTTTTGTGGTGTTCATTGTATCACATTAGTATTATTATTTTTGTTGAGTTTGTTTTGGCCAAGTCCTACGTAGCCTGCTCGCCTTCTGTAGCTTGGAGTTATCCCCTTCCGAAATGAACTGACCCGAATTTTCAGATGTCAATTTTTAACGTAAATATTTCAAGAACCCTTCATCGGATCTTTGCCAAATTTTGCAAGTTAACCAATCTTTATATGGACTTAAGAACCTGAAGAGCTCAGCTTTTTCACAAAACCGGTTAAAATCTGGCGGATTTTTACTTTCAGTCAAGGTGAAAAATTAGCATTGTCAAAAAATGAGGGTGTTATCCTTTGCACAGAAATCAGGGTTATACGAACTGGGGTCATGGATTACAATAGCCTCAAGAAATTTCTAACAAGCATTCGGTCGAATGCAATATTTATGTTCAAAATACGTAAAGAATCACGGTTTCTCATCTGTGACTGATATCCGGCATATCCGGCAGGTAATATCCGGATCCGGTACCGGATCCGGATATGGCCATATCCGGCCGGATCCGGATCCGGATATCCGGTCGGGCCCTAATATTAGGTATCTATTAGTTTTTCGTCTGCTGTTCCTGTACTGTTTCTGGTTTGGCAAATTTAAGAGTTGTATGGTATCTGCTGTTCCTAGAAAAAAGTAATTAAAAGGCATTGAACGAACAACTGCGCTTTGCCGAGAACACGTCACGACGACACTATTTGAAGAGGTTAACAAAACGAAGGAGTTAGATTTCATAGTGTTTGCAGTTTAGCGGAAATCGGTTCTCAGATATTTAATCATTTTAGGGTGTTTTCCATAACTTTTTGTCATACATGTAACAGGTCATCCGCCGATGGGGGGAGGGGGGGTTGGGGGGTCTGAGCCAAAAATTTTGGGGGAGGGGGGGGTGGCACTAAAAAACGCTCAAAAATCGAAAAAAATCGCAATTTTTCGGCTAAAAATTGCCAAAAATCGCTAATTTGGACTGAAATGCAGCTAAAAAGTGCTGTTTTGCAGGAGATTTTGGCAATTTTTGTGTGTGAAATTGTAAAAAATTGCAAAAATTTGCTCGAAAATTTACTTGCCAGAAAAATCGGAGGGGGGTCCCCATTCCGGGGGGCTGGCCTAAGTCGGGTGGGGGGCAGACCCCCCAGACCCGCCTGTTACATGTATGCTTTTTGTATGATAAAGTAAATTAGAATTTAATTAAAAGTTGAAAGTAAATCAAAATCAAATTAAATTGTTGGTAAACTGGGGCAAGTAAATTAAAAAGTAAGTAAATTATTTTGTGGAGGTGCAAGTAAATTAAAAAGCAAGTAAATTCCTCAACTAATTTACTTGACAACGGTAGTCCGGCCAAGCCGATTATGTAATTGAAACTGATACTCGGCAGAACCACTCGACGCAAGTAGCGCCGGCGCTACTGTAAGCAGTGCGGTTTTAGTTGCGCGGTGCAACTGCAGGGTGTCTCAAAAAACATTTCTTTTTACTGCCATTTCCGCAAATTTTAACCAAATAGGCTGAAATTTGGACCATAGTTGCCCAAACTCGGGCAATTTTATGTGTTAAAGTTTGGTGCACTAGGCTTTACTCATTCCCTAGAAATTTCAAAAAAATGAAATTTGTTAAATCAATAGTGAAAGCCGGTCACCGAAAAAATGATCAGATTTCTTTTCACTGCCATTTCCGCAAATTTTGACCAAATAGGCTGAAATTTGGACCATAGGTGCCCAAACTCGGGCAATTTTATGTGTTAAAATTTGGTGCACTAGGCTTGACCAATTCTCGAGAAATTTAAAAAAAAGTGAAATTTGGTAATTTGAATACCAAAAGCCGGTCACCGAAAAAACGTTGCATTACATTATCGCCTAAACTCTAACGATAGCGTTGGAGTTCATGCGTCAACTTTTTACACACGAATTACCCTGAACTTCTGCGCTTACACTCCAAATTTCATCCAATTCCGTCAAAAATTAGAAAAGATACAGGAAATGGAAATGTTTCCATTTTTTGGTGACCGGCTTTCACTGTTGAAATTACCAAATTTCACTTTTTTTGAAATTTCTCGGGATTGAGTCAAGCCTAGTGCACCAAACTTCAACACATAAAATTGCCCGACTTTTGGCACCTAAAGGCCAAATTTCAGCCTATTTGGTCAAAATTTACGGAAATGGCAGTAAAAAGAAATGTGATCATTTTTGTTGAGACACCCTGCACAATTAATCGACGGCGCCGAACCAGAGTGAAGATTACTAACGCAGATTAGCCGCCCATGCACTTTCAAGTTGCAATATATCTTTGACATGTATCTCCGTTCACTTCAGCAGTCAGGCTGATCGGTATGCAGATTTTAATCTATGGTGTGACGCACAGTGGGTGTGGCCGAGGTGTAATCCGATGTTGTTGATGTCAGTCATTACTGCCGAAATCGTTTTGCATCGATAAAACAGTCAAAGGAAGCATGGCCGGGCAAGTGGATGTGGTAATTTCGGGAATTTCGGGCCGATTTCCAGACTCTGAAAACATGACCGAGTTCGCTGAAAAGTTGTTGGCCGGACACGACTTTCTGACGGAGGATAGCAGACGCTGGGAACCAGGTACTTACTTGCTATTACAAGCATATTACTAATATCTGCTCCGTCAGTCAGGGATGGCTCTCGTTGGCAAACATTCTAGCCGGTTTTGTTGCAGTCCTTTCCGTCTTTCATGATGGTGTCATTTTTCTACTGTTATTACCCGCAGCCAAGGCTGTGGGTATAAGATTAGCTTTGCGCTTAAGCGTGTAGGATGCAATTTCATCTTATTGTGGCGGTTGAGGTCACCACAGCTAAAAGTAGATATGATTACGCGGATTCGGGGGCTGCTTACTGACCTGAGCGGACAGACTGGAATAGAAATGTTTTATGTAACGCCCGACTACTGTTGTTTGGGTATGGGATTTTCAGGTATGGGTAGGTATTTTTCGGCATACCCTGGAATCGGTTCGGTATGGGTAGGTATTCGCAAAAATACCAGTATGCCGGTATTTATTCGGTATTTGGTGACAACATTTTACAAGGTCAAAACACTGAATTTCCCATTTACACGACCATGGATTTAGTCATTTCCAAGGTCAGAGGCTACAAAATTCGTCAAAAGCAATAAGATTTACAGTTTTTAGGAATTTTTTGAAATTATTTTTTAGTTTTACTGGAGTGAAAATCTTTTCTACAAATAAGTTCGGAGGGGAAGTCCTCCTGAGCTTCCAATCTGGAGGTTGGCCTTTGCTATGCTAGGCCATCCCTTGAACCGCCGTGTTACTGTACATACATGCACCTTCACCCTCTTTCCCAATCCAGTGAATAGGAAAACATATCGCCTAAAATTAGATAAACAATAAGGTAAAAAAAAACTGTTTGTTTTGTCTGCATATTTCTATATTTTTCATTGTTCCTATCCTGATATGGAGCTTTTTGATAAGGTAACGATCATATTGCGAAATTTTTATAGAAAATAATTAGAAATACTGTCACATCTAGTGTGATTTTCTCTTAGTACATACTGCAGTAGTGGGCGGCGCACCAAGCCGGCATTTATCGTAGGTTGTGGTTGCGTTGTCTTGCCAGGAGTACTGGCCTAGTTATGTTACTTACACCTGCGGACCAGCGGTCTGGGCTGGTCTTTTATCTGCAAATAAAACGGGGACCGTGCGTGGCTGTAAGAGGAACCTGCCGCTCAGCTAGAAGGGGTCAAGCGTGCGTCCGTCCAACGCTACATGGTGCCCGGCTGCAGCAAAGCCATCTGATGTCGGCTCCCAAAGACCGTGGACAGAGGCCCACCAGCCGTACCGTTCAGCGCAGCGAAGAGTAAATTTGCTTTTACGTTTATTTGCTGTGCGCTCGAGTACCTGTTCATGTGTCAGTATGACTGAGCCGGCACCTGAGGGTGTTAACGCAAGATCGGTTTACACGCGCAGTCTCCGTAGGCAGGCAGTAGATAAGGAGCGCGGCGCTCTCTCTGACGACCTTTTGCGTTGGTTGGCAGAACTGAAAGAACTTTTGGCCAAAATTACGTCAGCCGAAAATCCAGGCGACCATACTTTGCAGTATTTAGACCTAAAAGACCAGTTTCGTTAGGCCGACCAGCGCCTCCAGACTTTGCGAGTTGACATCGCACCCCTGACTGAGAGTTCAGCTATGGAAAAGCAGGACTTTGAAGAATTTAGTGCTAAAATTGCTAGCCAAATGCAAGAAGGGGCCGAGCAACTCGCAATAGTCCAGCAGCATGTAGAGGCGGCAGCGGCGCCAGTCGCTCCTGCGACGGCTTCAGAGCCAGTTGTTTTAGGCGCCGCAGCCTCGGCCAGCACCACCACGGTAGCAGGCTCTTTGCCCCATTTCCCTCCGCCGGCAGTGGACCCTTCGGTCCTCGCTTTGATTAGCGCTTTGCAGGCTCAGTCTGCGCAGGCGGAGGAGCGACATGCTAGGGAGATGCGGGAGTCAGAGAGGCGCCACCAAGAGCAGTTGGCGCAGATTAGACTGACGCATGATACTGCTCTTGGCAAAGCTGATGAATGCTTGCGCGCTACCTTGAAGCATTTCGAAAAGACTGTAAAGGAACAGGCTGAAAACCAAAGTGAGCAAATACGTATGTATTCTGAGACCGTGGAGCAAATCTCGAATAGAGAAATTCGAGTAGTTTTGCCAAACAGTAGTGGCTCAGGGTCTAGTTTAGTCGGAACGTCGGCTCGAACGGTTGCTCAGAATACAGTATGATTGCCCAAGCTGGATCTCAAGCCGTTTACCGGAAACGTCTTTGAGTGGCGAGATTTTTGGATGGCCTATGAAGAGTCGATCCTTAACCCAATGCAACATACCTACGCCATTTGGCGTTTTGGCGTAATTCTTAGAAACGCGCTTCCCGACAACGAACAACTATCGGGAACCTGGTTCCCGACAACGAAAATGTTGTCCGACAGTCTCTCTTTTTTGGCTATTTTTTGTTCTTTTTATTAGAAGCTTTCCGATAAGCTTCTGGAAATTTTCCTAAATTGTTGGGAATTACCAAAAACTATCGGTAAGCTCAAAAAATTGCTATTGTGAAGTGTTTTTCTGTCAGTAAGCTGTTATGCCAAAAACTTTCCCGACAACAAAAAAATCGGGAACTGAAAAATTTATCTTCCCGACAGCTGTCGGGAAGCGCGCGACTTCCCGACAATTAGAAACACCGGTGTGTTGAAGGGGGTTAATAATGCGCAGTTGACCTGGGCCCGTATTCATAAAAATATCCTAAGCTTAGGACAACCTAAGGCGCTTAGGACGTCCTATTTGGCCGTAGGATATCCTACGAGTATGACATCCTACGCCGTATGATAGGACTATTCATAAAGCAGTTTAGGATAACATACTCGTAGGAAATCCTAAGCGCCTTTTATTTGCGGCTTGAGCCACCGCCACACCACATGTTTAGGAGGGAAATTCAAACCTGACTCATATTTTGTTGTTGGCACCGACCGGAAGCCCAAGTTTGAGTCTAGAAGTAGTCATTTCTGTTCTGTAACCGTAATTTAGCCGTTTTTTTCAATAATACAGAGCAAACGGGTATGAAAGTAAAAAGCTAAGAACACTTCATTTTCAATAAAAACATGAGTATTTAAATGTTTACTACTAATTTCAAGTTTATAATTATGTTTTCGAGCCGAGATATTGGTAGACAGGCAAGCAAGAGTGTTTCTCGCATGCAACGCACGCTAAAACCTGCGTCCTAAGCGGCCGTAGGTAGCTCGCAACCTACGTAAGGTTTTCGTCCTACGCCGTAGGATTTCCTAAGCGCGGCCATCCTAAGCAAAGTTTTATGAATTGTCCTAAGGCCCGCGCGGCGTCCTAAACGGCCAGATTTAGGAAATCCTACGTCCTAAATTGTTTTATGAATACGGGCCCAGTTCTCAAAAATTTGCCTATCTCAGGTCGTTGCTTACAGGTCAGGCAGCGGGGGCAGTGGCGGGCTACCCAGCCACTGATCGAGGGTACGCAGAAGCAATAGATTTGCTAAAGCACCAGTACGGTAACGAAGACGATCTAATTACTGCTCATTATGCTGCCCTCGATCAGTTGAAACCGTTTCCCGATACCTTTGAAGGCTTGCAACAGTTCTTCTTTGAGGCAGAAAAGCACGTCAGAGGGCTTACGGTACTAGGTCAAACAGTTGCCGGTGAACGCCACTTAGCAGAAACACTTACCAGAAAACTGCCTTTACGCTTGCTAAAAGAGTTTTCCTTGCAGGCGGTAAACCGGGCTGACCGTTTGACCTATCTGAGAGAATTTTTGAATGATCAGCTGAGAACGATGAAATTCGTTAGTCAATTTACGGCAGAAAAAAGTAGTCCCGGCCCCAAACCAAGCCATACATGTAGTTGGGGGGGAATGGGGGTATTTCCCCCAGGCCCGATTTTCGGACAAAATTCCCCCCCAGCCGGATTCTGGGGGGGATTTTTTTGAAACCCTATTTTGGGTTTCTAAACCTGCAAACAGGGTTCCAAAAGCCCTGATTAGGGTTTCAGAGATCCTGAACAGGGTTTTGGAACCCCAATTAGGGTTTTAGAAGCTCTAAATAGGGTTCCGGAACCCTAATTTGGGTTACTGAAACCTTAATTTGGGTTTCTAAAACCCTAAATAGGGTTCCGGAACCCTAATTTGGGTTTCTGAAACCCTAAATAGGGTACCGGAACCCTAATTTGGGTTTCTGAAACCCTAAATAGGGTACCGGAACCCTAATTTGGGTTTCTGAAACCCTAAATAGGGTACCGGAACCCTAATTTGGGTTTCTGAAACCCTTAATAGGGTTCCGGAACCCTAATTTGGGTTTCTGAAACCCTAAATAGGGTTCCGGAACCCTAGTTTCTGAAGCCCTAAATAGGGTTCCGGAACCCTAGTTTCTGAAGCCCTAAATAGGGTTCCGGAACCCTAGTTTCTGAAGCCCTAAATAGGGTTCCGGAACCGTAGTTTCTGAAGCCCTAAATAGGGTTCTGGAACCCTAATTTGGGTTACTGAAACCCTAAATAGGGTTCCGGAACCCTAATTTGGGTTACTGAAACCCTAATTTGGGTTACTGAAACCCTAAATAGGGTTCCAGAACCCTAATTTGGGTTTATGAAACCCTAATTTGGGTTTCTGAAGCCCTAAATAGGGTTTCCGGAGGCCCAAAATACGGTTCCGGAACGCTAATTTGGGTTTCAAAATCTCTAAAGAAGGTTCCAGAAATGCATTTTAACTGTATTATGTCGAATAAAATGGGTTTTTTTGCACGTTTTAAAGCAAAATTAGCTTTTTTTGCACTTTTTAAATAAAAAATAGGGTTTTTTGCATGTTTTAAAGCAAAAATATGGTTTTTAACGGTATTTTTGCACTTCAGACAGGATTTTTACCCGATTTTTAGTCCTCAAAACCCTGTTTTGAGCCCCAAAAAAAGGTCGCTGAAACCCACTTTTGGACACCAAAAAAGGTCGCTGAAACCCCCTTTGGGCATAGCCCTGAAACCCTATTTTGGATCAGAAAAATTCCCCCCCAGCCGAAAACCCAGCTACATGTATGAACTACTGTTGGCAAGTCCGACCTGAACCTTGACTTATTAATAAGTCTTTAACCTGAAATTTGAGGACTTGAACCTGAACCTGAACCTATATTATTTGAGCCGGACTTGAACCTGAATCTTAAATATGGACTTGATTTTCAGGTTCAAAACAGTATCTTTTAAATGTCAGAATTCCCTACTTCAATAACTGATTTTTCCTGTATTACCTGCTGAATTTGTATGGCAGTCTGTGCATTTGCATGTTTGCTTGTTATTTTATACCATTTAGATTTGCGCCGTCCGTTGTTTGTGACATGCGTGACACACAACTTTGCTGAAATGGATGCATTGTTGTTACAGTATCACTTCGCGGCGTAGTAGGAAACAAAACCCCACTAGACGGGGAGGAGGTGTGTTCCCCCACCCGCCAACCGCCCTGACCTTACAAGCTTGGTTTTAAGCTGATAGGCTTCTCTTCCAGCTCAGGCTTAGGCTTTGACTACAAAGTCACTCAGAGTAGCTCGAACTCGGGATCGCCAGGAGCGCCAGGATCGCCAAGTGCAGATGAAGTCCAAGTCAACAAAGATTGAGCTGTATGAGAAGGAGTTTGTTGCTGAGCATGATGTAGATGAAACTGATCCACTTTGTTTGTGGGTACAACAGCATTTGGCTTTCCCTAAGTTGTTCGATTTTGCTATTGATTTTCCGTCAATACCTGTTTCATCGGCAGCTATAGAGCGTGCATTCAGCTTGACCAGTATTGCTCTGTGTAAGAATTGTCATCGGCTAAGTGCTAATAGCTTAGAATCTGAGTTGTTGATCAAAATTAACTGTGATTTGGTCAATGGGCTGTTGATCTTTGTTAGACAATGCACTGTTGAACCGGTTGATTGAGAAAACTGCCTTGTTTGTATCCGTTTGCTATCCTGCTCTGCTGGCCCTTTTTTGTTGTTTTTGCTATGTGGTAAAATTTTTACGTAAAATTTCACGCTTGAAAAGGACTTGAACTTGAACCTATTGTCCAGGTTTTTTTTAAACCGGACTTGAACCTGGACTTGAACCTGAAATTTTGCGCTTGGACTTGACCTGAACCTGAACCTGTTTTTAAAAGCCCGGACTTTCCAACAGTAGTATGAACCAAGCCCTGTCCTGAAGACCCTGGGTGGTTCTACTGCGCAGGCGCTAGTAGCGAGAACTTTTCAAAAGTGTGTCTTCTGTAAGGCATCTCATTATTCCGATCAGTGCACGGCCGACCCTGACGTAAAGACGCGCCAAGAACTTGTTCGGAATAATAAGATGTGCTTTCGTTGCTTGCGCACTGGCCATTCTGTCAAAACCTGTACAGTGGCCAAAAAGAAATGCTATCACTGCCCGGCGTCTAATCACAATAGAGCTTTGTGTCCGGCAAAGTTTGGCGGTAAACATGTAGAAGACAGGCCAAAGGAGACAAGTCGTTCCTTTTCTGCGGTTGAATCGTCGACCGACAGTGCATACAAACCTCTTTTAGATTTTGCAACTGGTACTTCGGCAACCAAAGAATTGGCACAGGTGCCAGTTCGGACTATCTGCGAAAGTCAAAAGCAGGTGTTGTTGCTAACGGCCTTGGCTCCGATTTTTGATTTACAGATCAAAAAACAGCTAACCGCACGATTGCTTTTGGATTCTGGCAGTCAAAAAACGTTCCTATGCGCAGCGACTAGAAATAGTTTGGCTCTGGCATCGACGGGTTGAGACGAATTTTCAGTGGCAGGTTTCGCTCAAAAACCTAGAAACTGTGAAAAGAATTAGTCACTCTCTGTTTCTGCTGAGCACTTCTCTGGGCTACGTGCCAGCAGGTGCAATCGAACTCGGATCTAGCAGAAGCGAGCCTGTAAACTCTTTACTTTTAGTTTCTCGCAAACAGGTCAACAAGCCTCCGGAAGCTGATTTGGAGCGACTTTGGGCCTTGGATTCCATCGGAATCAAAGAGCCAGAGGAGAAACCTGAGAACGAGTGGGTTCAGGAGAAATTCAATCAAACGGTTCGGTTTGACAGTGAGGAGGGGCGCTACCAAGTCTCCTACGCATTCCGTTTCCGTGAGTTGTTGAACCTACCCGATAATTACTATGTCGCTCTGAATCGGCTTCAAGGTTTGTTGACAAGGTTGCAGCGCTCGCCCGAACTTCTTCAACAATACAATCAGATTTTTCAAGACTACCTCGAGCTCGGTATTATTGAAGAAGTTCGGATCGATGACAGTAGCTTTCCTGGCGGCCCTAATGTGCATTATGTACCACACCATTGTGTGGTTAAACCGTCTAGCAGCACGACTAAAATTCGAATTGTGTACGACGCCAGCTGCCGAGCTTCCAGAGACACGCGAAGCCTTAACGATACACTGTATTGCGGGCCGGTTGGAGTCGAAGATCTCACCGGTCTGCTTTTGCGGTTTCGTTTGGGTCAGGTCGCAATTCTGAGCGACATTGAAAGAGCGTTTCTTCAGCTGTCTGTCAACCCAAAGCAACGCGACTTCGTTAGAGTTATTTGGACAAAAAATTTAGACAACCGCAGTCTGGACAAAAATAACCTGAGAGTCTTCCGGTTTAAGCGCGTCAGCTTTGGGCTGGTTTGCAGTCCGTTTTTGCTAAGTGCCACCATACGCCATCACCTAAAACGTGCCGATTTAGCCTGTGCTAGTTCAAAGATTTTGGCTGACAATATGTATGTAGATAATTTGGTGGTTAGTGTGCCAGACTCGAAAAAGCGCAAGAAGTTTACTGTCATGCCAAAAAACTGTTCGCACTGGCTGGCATGAATTTACGTGACTGGTTGTCAAATGATCCAGCGTTTTTGCAGAGTATCCCAGAAGCTGATCGCTCAGCCAACAGAGTCACTAAACTGCTAGGAATGCGTTGGCACTTAGCTACGGACAGTTTGGAGATCGTGAATTCTGCCGATCTGACAGACAGCCAAATCACTAAAAGAAAACTAGCCTCTCTAGTTTCTTCGGTATTCGACCCGCTTGGTCTAGTCTGCCCGCTGGTGACTCCTGCCAAGCTACTTTTGCAGTCTCTTTGGCAGACTAAGCTAGGTTGGGATGAAACACCTGGTACTGATACCTTTCCCGTACAGGTAAACCGAGCGTTACTTCCACTTGCACAGCTGGCAAAGCGACGACTTCCACGAGTTACTGGCCCTGTAGTTTCGGAAGATACGGTACAACTACACTGTTTCACAGACGCTTCTGTCAAGTCATATTGTGCCGTTATCTATTTATGTGTCCAAAAACCCGAAACGGTAACCGTTGATTTGATTTTTGCCAAAAATAGACTAGCTCCGGTCAAAAAACTCACCTTACCCAGGCTAGAACTTAATGGGAGTCGTGCTGGGCGTCAGGACGCTCAGATTTGTGGCCAAGCAGCTACGAATACCCGTGCAAGAGCAGCACATATGGTGCGACTCTGAATGCGTGCTAAGTTGGGTGCGCTCAGATCGCGTTCTGCCCAGATGGGTTAGAAACCGGGTTGAGGAAGTAACGCAATCAACAGCAGTCAATTTTCGGTCGCTGCCGGGGAAGGACAACCCGGCCGACATCCCCACAAAACCCGAGAACTACTCGCACATCTCGGAGAATCACTTGTGGTGGAAAGGACCAGCGTGGTTGGCGCTGGAGCCCACAGAGTGGCCGGTCAACTCGCGGTTTCCAGATGTCGAGACGCCCACAGAACCCTATGTTGAGTCAGAATTGGTACCAGAAGCACTTAGAATTTTTTCTGTTGTCCAGTCAAAATCAATCGATCTCGATTTAGAACGCTTCTCAAGTGCTACTATACTGTTTAGAGTGACAGGTTGGGTTCTAAGGGCGATTCGAATCTGGAAGACCTACTGTAGAAAGCGCATCACAAGAAGTGTGAGCCGACGCATCGGCCGTTTAGAACCTCTTTCTGTGACTGAAATTGCGCAGGCACAAGAGATCTGGGTTTGAGGCACTTGCGCAAAGTTCAGACAAAAAGCCTAGTCTAGTACGTCAGCTCGGGCTGTACCTAGACGAGCAATTGGTGTTGCGTTGTAGAGGGCGATTGGGCTATGCAGATTTACAGTATAATGCCAAAGTCCCAGCGCTTCTGCCAAAAAAGCATCCCCTAACAAAGCCTTTGATCAAAACTGCACACCAAAATTTGGTACATGCCGGCCCAAATCTAGTACTTGCCCAACTTCGTGCTCAGTTTTGGATTCCTCAGGGTAAACTAACGGTGACCTCAGTTTTGAAGGACTGTCGAACTTGCCGTAGGCAAGGGGGAGGGCCATTTCAGACCCCTCAGTATCCCCCTCTACCTCAGTTTCGTGTTACTCGGCAGCCTCCCTTTCAAACTGTGGGAATCGACTATATGGGCCCGTTGTTTGTAAGCACTGCCACAGGTAAGAGAAAAGTGTGGGTGGCCTTGTGGACATGTGCTGTGGTGCGCGCTGTACACCTAGAACTTGTCCTTGACTGCACAACCGATGAATTTTTAGCAGCCTTCAAGCAGTTCGTCGGTCGACAAGGACTACCTAAGTTCATTCTCTCCGATAATGCAACGCAATTCAAACTAGCAGATGCTTCCTTGTACTTTCTTTGGAACGGCAAAACACTAAAAAGCAGCAAAATTAGACCCTATTTGGCTAGTCAGGGAATTGCTTGGAAGTATCTGCCCGCGTTGGCCCCCTGGATGGGGGGCTTCTACGAGAGATTGATACAGTCTGTAAAACACGCGCTAAAAAAGTTTTAGGCAATCGGCTTGTCACGGTGCAGGAATTGCAAACTCTGTTAGCCGAAGTGGAGGGAGTTCTGAACAACCGCCCACTCGCCTCTGTCGACAGTAGTGTTTCTGAGTAAATTTATTTTGAAATTAAATAACTATTAAATTGCTTGCTCAGCCTTCAAATGAAAATAACTTGCTATTAATTTGTTTGGCACCCAAATTCTGAAATTTAATTTGATACAAATTTGTGATTTAATATGAATTAAATATATATTTGCTAAAATCAACACTAAATTCCTGAGGAAACACCTCAAAACCTGGGTCGTGTCAGCTCAGAATGAGTTGACCTTTCTTTAGATGGCGACAAATGGTCTATAAATTGGCATTTAATCAGGGTTGTATATTTTTCCGAAAAAAACCTCGGCCTGTTTTTTTCCAGTTTTTTTCCGTTTTTTTCCGGTTTTTTTCCTAAATCGCGGAAAAAAACTCCAGCCCAAGTTCTGAGTATCCTAGGCTGGTTTTATGATTCCTAACGCTTTCTAGCGCCTTCCTCAGTCTTGTTAGACCAGAAATACACGTGTTACATTGATATAAATCACGAAACAGGCATGAAACAGTGCCTGACAGGTTCCATAAATAACGCTATATGCAAATTTTCTTACAGCAGTTTGCATTTTTGTTTTTTCATGCCAAATTTGGTCTTTGTTGTTTTTCTAACAGTTTTGAGTCAGTATGGCCTA
This sequence comes from Sabatieria punctata, assembly GCA_030248155.1. Lineage (NCBI taxonomy): Eukaryota > Metazoa > Nematoda > Chromadorea > Araeolaimida > Comesomatidae > Sabatieria > Sabatieria punctata. The sequence goes on along the minus strand of JASANB010000667.1, from coordinate 10,760 downwards.
TTATACATAGCAAAAGTCCATTTTTTAAACGAAAAATGACGTAAATTAGCTATTTTTAGCTTGAGTTTTTTTCCGCGATTTATGTTTTTTTCCGACCCTTAGGAAAAAACCGGTTTTTTTCCGAAAAAAAAACAGTTTTTTTCCGGTGTTTTTTTCCCACCTCACATCCCTGCATTTAATGAGTTAATATCTTTGCTATAGGCATGAACAAGATCATCTTTGGACTGAACTTGTTGTTTTGTAGCCAGACTTTGGTTAGGAAGCTGCCAAACCAAGCAAATTTATATTAAATTTCTAGGCCAATTTTACGAAATTTAATATAATTTTTAATTTGTTTGACAGTCATCGCGAGAAATTTAATTTGTTATTAAATTGCTATTTACTTGGTGATTTTGGCCAAAACAATTTAATTTTGTTATTTAGTTTTAATTTGATCGGAAACACTAGTCGACAGCTCCCTTGACCAAGTTTTGACGCCAAATCACCTGCTAGGCGTACAGCCAGGAGCCCTCCCAGTTTTGGAAACTGACCAGGAGGATCCAGATTATTTACCGCCTAAGCAAAAAGGGGCTCAGAGGTTTTTAGACTATTGGCGCACCTCTCAAAAAGCCTTAAATTAATTACTTTTGGCAAATTTGGCGCACGCAGTACTTAGCCAATTTGAGAGAGACGCATTCCAGAAAGGCAGCGAAATTGCAGCGAGGGGCTAGCCACTTAAAACCGGTAGTGGGTACAGTCGTATTGCTAAAAGAGAACACCCCCCGGGGACAGTGGAGCTTGGCCCAAATCACTCGCTTAGTGACCGATACCGACGGCGTATGTAGAGCAGCATACGTAAAGACGCCAAGCGGCAAAGAGCTGCTACGGCCGGTCAAACTGCTGGTGCCCCTAGAGGGCCCGGCAGAATAATGCAGTGTGTACATTCGTATGTTTTAGGCCGTACTCTCCGTCATCGCCGATCTTGATCACGATTGACGGTGTTCAGTAGGACGGAGGTACGGGCCAGCACACACCCAATGACAAGACTGCTCGGGCCGTTCCGAAACCGCCGCCCAAGGCCGAACAAGAGTCGGTTGCCAGTCTACTGTGGTGTTGGGGTTTGGGTACCGCCCGGAATGGGTACCCCTTGTTCTGCTCTGTTTTTATATATTGTGTATCTCTCTGCTCTAGTGGTTGGGGTTTGGGTACCGCCCGGAATGGGTACCCCTTGTTCTGCTCTTTCTCTTTGTATTTGTGTCTCTCTCTAGGGGTTAGTCCACCGCCCAAAATGGGTGGGCCTTGTTCTTGTTTGCTTTTTGTTAGTTGTTGGTAGTACTTGGTGTGCCCCCCCCGGAGTGTCACACCTAGTGTGATTTTCTCTTAGTACATACTGTAGTAGTGGGCGGCGCACCAAGCCCGCATTTATCGTAGGTTGTGGTTGTGTTGTCTTGTCAGGAGTACTGGCCTAGTTATGTTACTTACACCTGCGGACCAGCGGTCTGGGCTGATCTTTTATCTGCAAATAAAACGGGGACCGTGCGTGGCTGTAAGAGGAACCTGCCGCTCAGCTAGAAGGGGTCAAGCGTGCGTCCGTCCAACGCTACAAATACTATATATTTATTTATTTACAGAATGCCCAGAAAACACAAATACGTAGATTAGTACTAAAGCAAAGTGGAGCCTAAGGGCTGGCTATGCCGCTTTGAACGGCGGTTTTTGCCGAGCCAAGTAAAAATACTTTTAGTCTGTTTTCATCTTTGCCCAATCTGCGCTTGAAGCAAGCCAATGAAGGAACTCATAATATATAGAGAAGTAACTCGATAATTTTTGACTAACTTACCAAACCCAGAGAGTGAATTTAGTTACTAACTTTTACTTACTAAATTCAAATTTGAAAAGTTTTCTTATGAAGAAAGTTTTATTTCTGAAATGGGTTAGTGAAACACACAGCAGCTGGGCTCGGATCCTTGTTGCACGAAATGTTGTATAGAGCAGTTTATCTCAATACTTGAAACTTTTAAGAGAACGGTGTTATGTTTCCCTACTCACTGATGAATCAGAAAGAAACGCAGGTATTTGTCCCAAATTGCAGTAAAGGTACCATAATGCTGGCCAAATGTGCAGTTTTCAAGCTTGCCTTTATATAATGCCTAAAGGTGATGTCGGAAAAATCTCTAGCTTCCGTCATGCTAAACTGTATATAAACAAAAATTAAGCCGATGGTCAATCTACACAGTGATAATGTGATGAAAAGTGAAGGGCAGCTAACAAAGTAAGATTTCGTATCTGAGTCATAACGCACACGCACATTCAATCTTCAGGATATTTTTACTTTTTGACTGTCTTTTCAGGGTATTGCGGGCTACCAAGACGTCACGGCAAGCTGAAAAGTTTGTCTGAATTTGATGCACACTTCTTTGGAATCCATTCGAAACAGGCCACTAACATGGACCCGCAACTCCGAATCTTACTGGAAACCTGTTATGAGGCAATACTGGATGCAGGTACGCATAGCTGCGTCCATACATGTAACAGGTCACCCGCCGAAAGGGGCAGGGAGGGGTTGGGGGGGTCTGGCGCCGGCCGGGGGAGTCTGAGCCAAAAATCGCCAAAAATCGCTAATTTGGGCTGAAATACAGCTAAAAAGTGCTGTTTTGCAGCCGATTTTGGCAATTTTTGTGTCTGAAATTGTAAAAAAAATCGTTTCGGGGGTCCCCATCTGGGGGGGCGGGCTAGCCTAAGTCGGGTGGGGGGGCAGACCCCCAGACCCCCTGTTACATGTATGGCTGCATCACTTACAGTGGAGTTTAGTTGCCTGGCCATTGTTGCAAGTGCGGCTCCAGCATCCGCGACAACGGCTGTTTGCGGGTTCGAAACCAGTCTGACTTGAACTGGTGCCAGGCGCCCTGTTACATGTATGCTCAAACCGTAATGGTCTATGTAAAATAGATGGCTAAGCTCCTCTCCATATCCTCGGACACAAGTATTTCAGGGATAGACCCAGCGGACCTGCGCTCAAGCAATGTAGGGGTATTTGTCGGATGTTCATCATCTGAGACAGAGGCAGTACTGAGTGCCAATGTGGAGTCTATTGTTGGCTACGAATTGACCGGATGCACACGGTCTATGTTCTCGAATAGAATCAGCTTCTGCTTTGACTTCCAAGGACCCAGCTTCACTGTTGACACGGCTGACTCCAGCTCGTTGTTGGCTCTGCAGCTAGCACTGGATTCCATCAGAAAAGGAGAGTGCAATGCAGCTTTGGTCTGCGGAGCCAACCTGAACCTGCTTCCTCAGAGCTCCATGCAGTTGTTGAGACTCAACTTGCTCTCCACTACTCACTGCAATGCCTCTCGATCTTTCGATGCTGCTGGTATCAGTCAGTATACTCGATTAGTACATAAGCGTTTACTGTTTTGGGTGATGGCTACGCAAGAAGTGAAACCATAGGCTCAGTGTTTCTGCAGAAACGAGAGTTGGCTCATAGGTGCTATGCCACCATTGTGCATGCAAAGAGTAACACAAGTGGATACAAGAATCCAGGTCATATTGGAGCTAAACTTTTAAAGAAACCGCTCAGGCTAACGTTTTCAGCAATAACGGTCTCCAACAGCGATCGTATGACACAGTTGTTGAGACAGGTATACAGTGAAGCCAAAGTGGACCCCAATCAAGTAGTCTATCTGGAGGCACATGGCACTGGAGGTCAAATCGATGATTGGACTGAAATCGATGCCATCACAGAGGTGCTGTGTGCTAACCGACAGAGGCCATTGCTGATTGGTTCAGTCAAGTCAGCCATGGGTCACGCAGAAGCGGCCAGTGGAATTGCTGCACTGGCAAAGGTTATTGTAGCCATAGAGAGTGGGCTGATTCCGCCAAATCTGCATTATACTGAACACAGTCCCAACATGGCAGCTGTGGAAGGTAGACTGAAAGTGGTCACACAACCAACCCAGTGGAAAGGCGGCTTAGTTGGCATCAGTTCGCTTGGGTTAGGCGGCTCTAATACACATGTTCTCCTCAACTCACATGTCCAAGAATCTACAATTAAACCAAACGGGACACATGCAGTGCCAGAAATACCAAGATTGGTGCTGGTGGCAGGCAGGACGGAGGAAGCAGTTAATGTACTGCTTCAGGCAGCAAAGCACCATGCAAAGAATACATATTTCTTGGAATTGTTGAGTGCGCAAGCTCATCTACGACCAAATCTGAGCCCATATCGAGGCTATACTATTCTTAGTCCTGAAACACACTTACAGCCTGTATGCAGCGTTGAAGTAAGTTATATGCCTTTACATTCTTCTGTCACGTATTTGTTCTGGTTCCAGCGGTTGTCGGTTCGTGACACCAGAGAGATTTGGTATGTCTATTCTGGCATCGGCACACAGTGGACAGGCATGGGACAGGCTCTGTTAACAATCGGTCGATTCAGAGACAGCATCAAGCAATGCTCCGATGCCTTAAGCTTGTTTGGATTCGATGTGTTGGGGACATTAAAGTCTGGAGAGAAACAAACTGAGAACATACTCCACAGTATTGTTTCCATCACAGCAATACAGGTACCACTTGTCTTGTCTGTTCTCTCATTTTCAATTGAAGCATTCAGATGAGCGAAATGCCTGTCCCATTTTTGAAAAAAAATTCAGTTCTACTTGGCAGGCAGCACAACCCCCTAACTACAGACATCAGTTCAATACAAATTATTTCATCTGAAAACATTATATGTCATATTTTTATAGTGCTCTAAATTGAATTGAAGAAAACCCTAAGTCCAAGTCAAGTACTGTTGGCAAAATATTGAATTTCGGGAATACATTACATATATATATGTATATATGTATATGTTTTCCGAAGTCGAATACATATTCATAATATCTATATGTATTTTTTCAAAAAATATGTACATAAAATACATATTATACATATTTTTTCAAGGCCAGTTTTCAGTTGAAAAATGCTGCTAAAACAGTTGTTTGTGACTGAAACGAGAAAGGGTCTACGTTTGGACCTGATTGGCATGAAATTGATTCAGTATTTCAGTCAAATTAGCAATAATTTCCACAGTTAAGAGCCATTTTATATAAGAGCGGTACGATGGGCGGCGGACGGCCAAATCTGACCCCCACTTTTTATTGGCTCATTTGAAAGTCCTATACATGGAATGTTTAAAACCGAAGTATCTCCCGGATTTACCCACTACTGGGCTAGAAAAGTGGGAAAACGCCCGGGGCTCGATTTTCGGGCGTTTACGGAAATGGTCATTTCTCTTGAACCACTAGGCCTAGAGGGCCCAAACTTTAAACATTTGTAGAGGAGGTGTTGTGCTACCATAACTGTTGTTTGTAGCCGCCTAGCCTTCTCCATAATCTAGAATCGACGCTCCAAACTGGAGGTGCTCAAATCAGTTTTTCGGCTACTGTCGCTACAAGACACGAAAGTTTTCAATTTCCTTTTGCACACTATTTGGACTAACCATTGGCTATTTATCGCACACAAAATTTTTTTTGGCAAAGATCGCATATTGCGAAAAAAATGAAATTTTCGTTTTTTCAGCAAAAAAAACGGTATTTTGCTGTTTTTTCGCACAATCTAGTTGTGCTAGCCTATTTTTTGGTGGAAAAATCGATTCCGCATGCCAAAATTAGGTATAGACAATGTTTTGCTTGTAATTGGAAAAAATTATATTTTTTGGTTATTACTGCATAATGTGATAGTTTTCGATTTTCTGCCTAATATAGTTGTTCTAGACTATTTTGTAGTGCCAAAATCGATTCTGCATGTCAAAATTACTTAGAGCTAATGATTTTCTTGTAATTTTGTTATCAGTTTATAATAAATAGATTTGACGCTCCTGTCGACATATTCGAATTGCGGAAGCTGAAACCCACATTGCTATGTTTGGAGTGGCGTATCCAGGATTTCGGAAAGGGGCGGGAGTGTAAAATTTTGAAAGTGACTGGTTGGGCCGCTGCCCAACCAGGGAAAGAAAAGTTAGCAAAATTTGCCTTAAAAACGCGGTTAAAAGACATTCACCGAGCTTAAAATTAACAGAAATTACAAGTTTTTGTAGTTTATAATGGCCTGGTTGGGCTTCTGCCCGACCAGGGCGAGAAAAATTTGAAAATTTAGCCTTCAAGAAGCATTTAAAAGGCATTCTGAGCACAAAATAGACAATGTTGGTAATAATTCATATTACACACGTTACCCTACATATTACACACGTTACCCCATACTACACGTATTTTAAGCTTGGAATGTCTTTTAAACGCGTTTTCTGAAGGCAAATTTGGCTAAATTTTCTTACCCTGGTTGGGCACATACATGGGCCGGGGTGTGGAGTATACCCCTCCCCCTCGCCGGCCAATACGCTGTCGGCCGGCGATACTCCCCTCCCGGAGGGAGAAAATTTTCGCTAATTTAAGGAAAAATAGTCGTTTTTTGGCCTTTTTTCGGGACCCCCCGCGGTCTCCATACCCCCTCCGGATTTATCCTGCCCACTACTGTTATCTTACTATAGTATAGTAAAACAAAAATTAGTAATACTAGTGGTATTTTACTAGTAGTAAAATAATAGTAAAAAGTAAAATTAAAAGCCAATGGTAAAGTAAAAATAAAATTAAATTACCAAAGGCCGTCAATAGTAAAATAGAAATTTTACTACTATTTTACTAGTTTCTGCTGAATTCTAGCCAAATTCTTGATCAATTTTGCAATAAAAGATGTGTGGGTCACTTTTGTCAGTCAATTTTCACACATTTTTGTCTCTAAGGTTCTGGAGAACTTCGTATCACGATCAAATTTAGCAACTATTTTGACCAACATTAATTGTTCACAAGATCTTGGCATCATTGAGGCAAAACTCAACATTATAACTAAAGTCTGTTCAAAAATCTTTGGCGCTGGGTACATTCGGCAGTGTCCTGAATTTATGCGTGGTGTGAACCCCATACATGTATATATGGATCTGTTCCTCTCATCAACGAGACTACTATACTGTTCTCGAAATTTGCATATTGAACATTAGTTAGAAGCAAGAAGCCTGACAAAAAAATCGACTTTTTTGGCAAAGCGCCAATTTTTGTGCCGATACCAGATTCGCATTCCCCAACCTTCAGGCATCTCGAAAATACTACCATATATAAGTCTACGATCAACCCTACCAAAGTTACACTCGATTTTCTAACGCCGACAAGGGTCAAAATTTTGTTCTCCCATAGTTAAGCACAATAATTCATTCAAGATCGAACACATGGGGGTTTTTTCCTTCCAACCAATTTCAGCTTCACGTTTCTATATTATTTCGGACATGCTGAATCCAGCGGTCACATTGGTTTTGCTCTACCACTTTGATTTCTGCTAGAAATTTGACCTCGAAGTTAGGGTGTCCACCTGAATTTCAGAAAGGCATAACCCAACGTATCTTGTGTGGCCCTGGTCGAAACCTCATACATGTATATATGGATCTGTTCCTCTCATCAACGAGATTACTATACGGTTCTCGAAATTTGCATATTGTACTTTGCTTAGAAGAAAGGGGCCTGACAAAAAACCGACTTTTTTGGCAAAGCGCCAATTTTTGTGCCGATACCAGATTCGCATTCCCCAACCTTCAGGCATCTCGAAAATACTACCATATATGGGTCTACGATCAACCCTACCAAAGTTACACTCGATTTTCTAACGCTGACAAGCGGTCAAAATTTTGCTCTCCCATAGTTAAGCACAAAAATTCATTCAAGATCGAACACATGGGGGTTTTCCTCCAACCAATTTCAGCTTCACGGTTCTATGTTATTTCGGACATGCTAAATCCAGCGGTCACACTGGTTTTGCTCTAGGACTTTGATTTTTGCTAGAAATTTGACCTCGAAGTTAGGGTGTCCACCTGAATTTCAGAAAGTGTTGTTGTCTTGTCGGCATTAGAAAATCGACTGTAACTCTGGTAGAGTTGATCGTGGACCCATATATAGTAGTATTTTCGAGATGCCTGAAGGTTGAGGAATCCGAATCTGGTATCGGCACAAAAATTGGCGCTTTGCCAAAAAAGTCGATTATTTTGTCGGGCCCCTTTCTTCTAAGCAAATTGCAATATGCAAATTTCGAGAACAGTACAGTAATCTCGTTGATGAGAGAAACAGAATCATATATACATGTATGGGGTTTTGACGGGGGCCACACAAGATACATTGGGCTATGCCTTTCTGAAATTCAGGTGTACACCCTAACTTCGAGGTCAAATTTCTATAAAAAATCAAAGTCGTAGAGCAAAACCAATGTGACCGCCGGATTTAGCATGTCCGAAATAACATAGAACCGTGAAGCTGAAATTGATTGGAGGAAAAAAACCCCCATGTGTTCGATCTTGAATGAATTTTTGTGCTTAACTATGGGAGAGCAAAATTTTGACCGCTTGTCGGTGTTAGAAAATCGAGTGTAACTTTGGCAGGGTTGTTCGTAGACCCATATATGGTAGCATTTTCGAGATGCCTGAAGGTTGGGGAATGCGAATCTGGTATCGGCACAAAAATTGGCGCTTTGCCAAAAAAGTCGATTTTTTTGTCAGGCTTCTTGCTTGTAACTAACGTTCAATATGCAAATTTCGAGAACAGTATAGTAGTCTCGTTGATGAGAGGAACAGATCCATATATACATGTATGGGGTTCACACCACGCATAAATTCGGGACACTGCCGGATGTACCCAGCGCCAAAGATTTTTGAACAGACTTTAGTAAATTCATAGTAAAATACTACAGGGTGTCTCAAAAAAATGATCACATTTCTTTTTACTGCCATTTCCGCAAATTTTGACCAAATAGGCTGAAATTTGGACCATAGGTGCCAAAACTCGTGCATTTTTATGTGTTAAAGTTTGGTGCACTAGGCTTGACTCATTCTCGAGAAATTTCAAAAAAGTGAAATTTGGTAATTTCAATACCAAAAGCCGGTCACCGAAAAAACGTTACATTACATTATCGCCTAAAGTCTAACGATAGCGTTGGAGTTCATGCGTCAACTTTTTACACACGAATTACCCTGAACTTCTGCGTTTACACTCCAAATTTCATCCAATTCCGTCAAAAATTAGAAAAGATATAGGAAAAGGAAATGTTTCCATTTTTCGGTGACCGCCTTTCACTATTGAAATTACCAAATTTCACTTTTTTTGAAATTTCTCGGGAATGAGTCAAGCCTAGTGCACCAAATTTTAACACATAAAATTCCCCGAGTTTGGGCACCTATGGTCCACATTTCAGCCTATTTGGTCAAAATTTGCGGAAATGGCAGTGAAAAGAAATGTGATCATTTTTTCGGTGACCGGCTTTCACTATTGATTTAACAAATTTCACTTTTTTTGAAATTTCTCGGGAATGAGTCAAGCCTAGTGCACCAAACTTTAACAAATAAAATTGCACGAGTTTTGGCACCTATGGTCCAAATTTCAGCCTATTTGGTCAAAATTTGCGGAAATGGCAGTAAAAAGAAATGTGATCATTTTTTTGAGACACCCTGTAGTAAAATTAGCAAAATTATTAGTAAAACAAAAATTAGTAAAATATCAAAAAATAGATTTTTTCCAATTACAAGCAAAACATTGTCTATACCTAATTTTGGCATGCGGAATCGATTTTTCCACCAAAAAATAGGCTAGCACAACTAGATTGTGCGAAAAAAACAGCAAAATACCGTTTTTTTGCTGAAAAAACGAAAATTTCATTTTTTTCGCAAAATGCGATCTTTGCCAAAAAAATTTTTGTGTGCGATAAATAGCCAATGGTTAGTCCAAATAGTGTGCAAAAGGAAATTGAAAGCTTTCGTGTCTTTTAGCGACAGTAGCCGAAAAACTGATTTGAGCACCTCCAGTTTGGAGCGTCGATTCTAGATCATGGAGAAGGCTAGGCGGCTACAAACAACAGTTATGGTAGCACAACACCTCCTCTACAAATGTTTAAAGTTTGGGCCCTCTAGGCCTGGTGGTTCAAGAGAAATGACCATTTCCGTAAACGCCCGAAAATCGAGCCCCGGGCGTTTTCCCACTTTTCTAGCCCAGTAGTGGGTAAATCCGGGAGATACTTCGGTTTTAAACATTCCATGTATAGGACGTTCAAATGAGCCAATAAAAAGTGGGGGTCAGATTTGGCCGTCCGCCGCCCTCCTGAAGAAAACCGTACCGCTCTTATATAAAATGGCTCTTAAATTCTGTTAAAAATCTCCCATGTTGTGTAAGGGAGACATGTGCAATGAACTTTGTTTTTGAAACCGGAATACCCGATAGTTTCGTTTAGGTCAACTAGCAAAAGAAAGGAGTATTTTCTCCTGCCATTATTTATCCATTGAATTTGAAAATCTAAACGTTCCCACATTAGAACTCCTTTTGGTCGCCTCGCACCACTTTACACGGTGATGATGTTATTCAGTTAAACACTAAATCTGTGGTTTTTTTTACCAGTGGGACAAATTTAGACACTGGCATCCGGAAGAAAATGTAATTTTCTGCTGTGGATGGCGGGCTGAGATTTGGGCGGCGGCCGCCCAAAACATGTCCGCTACCCCAATCCGATCCCGATAGTTGGGATCGGAAATAGGCCAATTTCGATAGTAACTATCGTTTTTGTAATAATCGCGCGTTAAACTGATACCAATATCGGGGGAAGGGGTTGTCCATTTTTTGCCATGCCCGCCAAAAGCCAATCGGTTTTCCGATAGTTTTTTGAAAAAATTATCGGCGGCCGATTCCGATTTGGAGGATTTCCGATACGATTTTTGGGCGGTGTGT
>JASANB010000666.1:0-47397 GCA_030248155.1 Sabatieria punctata | reverse complement strand
CTGGAGCTTGGACGACAAATTCCATCTTTTCCTCACCGCAGGTAGACTCGGCTATGGAGGTGCTGACAACGCCGAACTTATGGTTCATCCTCCCCATAAAGGTGCACTTTATTGGTCCGGAAATTAGTGCAGAACCGGTCAATCTTTACAAGCGAAGCTCACACCAATTGCCGTCCCTGCTACTTGTTCTTCTTCTCATGTGCGGCCTAACTTTGATCTGGGATTATTTGAAGATCTTCTCTTCTTGGAATTGTTCGTTTCAAAGTGACGGAGAAGGGCAGGGCACTAAAGAAGCTATTCTTTTTTTGATCAATGAAGGAAAGGACGGTTGGATAAATGGATGTCTGTACTCTATGACGGCTTACCTTTTTTCTACTCTTCCTTAGTGATCTACTATTCACAAAATCGAATTTTATCGCTGCATTTTCGGGGTGTAAATCAAAGGCATGTCCCTGAAAACTGGGTCCAAGAACGCTTAACAAACGAGCGTTCGAAGTGCCTTTTGGCAGGTGAAAAAGAAGTCAGATTTAGTGCGTCAACTTTGTGACGCTTTGTGTTATATGTATCTAAGTAGTCTGCCAAGTGCATAGGGGACGCGCCCTGCGCTCTTGCTGCGGCTGGTACAAAGGGCAACAATTTCAATTTGTCTTCACCTGAACCTTATCAGAAAATCATCATTTGTAGTCTTTTTCGAAAAAGCAAAGCAAAACCTTTTGTGTTGGTTATACGTTTAGGTGGCATGCTACCCGTCGGAATGTGACGCGAACAGAAATTTGATTAAAATGCATGCGAACAAAATGATCGATGTTCGTCTAAAGATGGGTGTGTCGTAGGGGTGTTTAACGGAAGTCACTAGTGAAGGGCGTCTGTGGGTGGCAGGAAACAAGCCATCGCCGTGTGTCGTCAGTTAAAGAGAGGCCAACCAGTCGCAAAGAAATAGACTTTAGTGGCGATGTCACTTTTTCTCTGTTGCCCGTTCGTCTCCTCTGACACGAACGTCATGTATTCATGTCACGGCAAGTCTAAGTTTTACGTGTCTTTTAGATTTAGTTAAACCAGCCAGCGACGTAGCACAGAATTTACTGAAGATTTTTTAAATAAACAATTTATTTTTGTACGTAGTCTGCTAAGTAATGCTAGGCCTTCTTAAATGCAACTAATAATTCTAATGATCTAGACACTTGAATATTGTATTACTCACCTACATATTCAGTACGCAACATTCATAGAAAAAATGGGATATGATGGGGCTGCCAGCACAGGCTCCGACCGTATTCCTTTGAAGCTGCTACAGAAACACACCACAGACATAACTTTGCATACACTACGTAACGTACGTTTATTCGCCAATCAATGTACAGTGTACGTAGGTAGTCCAACCCATACATGTAACAGGGGGTCTGGGGGTCTGCCCCCTCACCACCGACTTAGGCCAGCCCTCTCCCCCGGATGGAATCCCCGGAGACGATTTCGCCGACCCCCTCCGATTTTTCTGCCAAGTAACCATTTTTGCTAAAATTTTTCTAATTTTTCTACAATTTCAGACCCAAACTCGCCAAAAATCGCCTTTTTAGCACTTTTTAGCTGTCTTTCAGCCCAAATGAAGGGATTTTTAGCCAAAAAAATGTTACTTTTTCGTTGTTTGAACATGTTTTTTAGTGCCCAACCCCACCCAAAATTTTGGCTCAGACCCCCGGCCGGCGCCAGACCCCTCAATCCCCCTACAATTTCCCCTTCGGCGGATGACCTGTTACATGTAAGTGAATAGACCCCCGAGACGATTTTTCCGACCCCCCCTATCCGATTTTTCTGGCAAGTAATTTTTGAGCAAATTTTTGCGATTTTTTCCAATTTCGGAACACAAACATTGTCAGAATCGCCTGTAAAACAGCACTATTTAAAATTATTTTAGCCGAAATTATCGATTTTTGACGATTTTTGAGCGTTTTTACTGCCCGACCAACCCCCTCCCAAAATTTTGGCCCGTGACCCTTTCCGGCCGCCGCCAGATCCCCCAACCCCCTACCCTTCGGCGTATGACCTGTTACATGTATGGTTCAACCGGTCATACAAATTCGTGTATCTTATTCGCACTATTATAAGCATTTAGCTTGAAAATTTGCCATGAAAATTTGTCGAAAAATTAACAACCAAAATATAACCGCTGACTTAGGGTACTTGAGCAAAAAGGGACCCGGTGAAATTGGGTACCGTAGGTGTTACCTTTTCCGATGCATGATAAGCAGCATATTACGTAATGAATCAAAATTGGAAGACTACCAATTGTGGTAGCAAGCACTCTGAACTGAATCCAAAGTGTGACGTAAGGTAAAAGAAGAGACAAGACAAACCAGCCTGGTTAATAAATCTGCAACAAAATGTACAAAAAATCGGTGCGTAGGAGTGCAGATACGGTAACAGAAAACCAATGCGTCAGAAGACCGAAGCGTGTATGTAACCGCGATTATGTCCGGCAAAACTGGTAGTTTAGGCAAATATATATGGAAATGAGAACACCGTTGTGAAAGATAAAATAAAACATCGATTTATTGTGACAGTTTTGGCCACATACCGCCTGCAGTCGGTCTGTGCTCAAATAGGAAGTGTGAGCATCAGAGACAGTACGTACAACAACGATTGCAATCGACTGTATGCACAAACAAGAAAAGGACGGTAATTAGTTGTTGCGTGGTTTGTTCTCAATTGTCTCCACACGTCAGTTGCGTCTTTTGTTCAGGTAGGCACTGAGTGCTACGTACACCAGATTGTTGACTGAGCCAAGCCAACAGGGACGGCAGTATCAGGTTACCCAAAATTGGTTTGCTAAGACAGAGGGCACTTTTTTGCGCGCCACTCAAAATTGGGTTTTCGGTTGAATACCGGCAAGTAGTCTCGAATTGCTGATGCGGCGCTGCGGTGGGTAGTCCCGGTCGGCTTAATTAAGCGCGAGACGCACGCAAATTGATCGGGTGTCGGCCAGAAAACGCTCCACGTCCAGTCTCCCTTCAGAGTGCGGCCACCATATCGGCTCCGGCACGCGCGATCCGTACGGCCAAAAAGCGCGCAACAGCGCCGTCGATACTTGCGCACGTCTGTGCCTAATTTGATTACCCACACACAACAGACCGCCGCTAAATCCAGTTGGCATTGATCGCTCTTCCGCTTGTCTCCAGAGATCGTTAGACTGCCCACGCAGACCTCCTCCTCCTCCCCCCAGCATGTCTGCACAATGGCTCTACGCTTTTTCCTCCTCCCCAAAATACTCGCCGATGACTTGTTCAGCAACGGTTTGTTCTCTTTTCTCTTACTCGCTCATGGGCAGGCTTAGGCTTAGGCTTAGGCTTAGGCTTAGGCTTAGGCTTAGGCTTAGGCATACAATATACATCTACTAGAGGGTTTGGGTTACCCACTAGCTAGAAAGAATAAAACCCCTCACCCCTCGAGACAGGTTAAGGGACCACGACCCAAAAATACAAGTACTAGTAGTGGCTCCAGAAGTAACAAACTGCTCAGAAGTCACAAATTCTTGGCCTAAAATTCGCTTGAAAAGCCTTTGGAAACCGACGTTGGCATCTCCACTGCTGAGATCTTGCCAGAGAAATCGGTGTTTTTGGAAGCCCTTTCTTGTCATTTTTTTATTATTTTTTTTTTTTTTTTTGTTTTTTTTTGTTTTTTTAGCTCTAAAACGCTATTTGGCAGCTTAAAATAACGATTTATAGCGTCCGTTCTGAAAAAAACGTGCTAGAAACGCATTTCCAGGCGTTTTGGAGCTTTTTTCAAATTTTTGACCCTCTTCTGGGCGAAACCCCTCGACCCCCCAGGATGGGAAAACCCCCGCTACCCCTCCCAGGTCAGTGCGGAGCTGTTACATGTATGGGCTTAGGCTTAGGCTTAGGCTTAGGCTTAGGCTTAGGCTTAGGCTTAGGCTTAGGCTTAGGTTTAAGCTTATCTGACCAAAGGTGTTGGTGCGTGTGTTTAGAGTCGGAGCTTAGGCTAAGGTATTAGGTTTAAGGTTAAGAATTACGGAGTGACAAAACGGTTTTTACCTATTTTTATAAATCTGACCAAAGGTGTTGTTGCGTTTGTTTGTAGAGTCAGAGCCAGGTCTGTTCAGTGAACACGAGATAAAGGAGATTCAAGAGCTGCTGACCAAGAACGGCAATAAACACGCTCATAATCTAACTGCGCTCAAGTCTATTGTGAACAATATGCTAATGAAGGATGTTGTGAAACTGCCGAGATCTTGGAGATTCCCGAGGAGGAATTGACCGAACTGGCTATTAAATTGGCTGCCTTAGGGGAACTGCTGAAGGAGGCGTTTTCCAATAATCAAAAAGTGCGCAGAAGTGGGAACAAGCGCTGGCCAGGCCTAAAGAGCAAGAATCAAATTTCGCGAGTCGGTTGGTCGTCCCGTCCCTCTGCTTTTGGACTCTTGTTTTTGGAGTAAAAGTGCTTTCTGCTCGGCTTGCCATTTCTAGTTGATATTGTAGCTGCTGTATGGTTGACTCTGTTTCTGATTATGCTAAATTTTAGATTATTTTTAAGATTACCTTTAAAAATTACTAGAATCTGTAAAAGTTTCATCTGTCAAGGCCCGAACAAGTTTTCATAAGTTCACCGAGTCAACTATGCATATTTTTAAAATTTTTAATTGAAACTGTTGTGAAAATTTTGAAAGTGCTAGGTTCGTGTTCGTGAAGCGGTGAAAATTTGTAATGCTTGTAATGTATATTTTAGTTGGTTGCCACAGATATTCCACGCAATTAGATCCAGGTAGTGTTGCAGCAATGAGTTTTAATAATACAAGTGTTAAATTTAGCCAATTTTAGTTTCGGTTAGAAAGTAGTAAGAATTGTAAAGTTAAAGTTTTATATTTCAGTGCTCGATTTTCTGATTCTTGGAACGTGCTGTAAAAAGTCAGAATACAATTTTACTGTAGCAGAACACTGGAATAGAACAAATACACACAGAAAGCAAAAATAGAAAAGAATTGAATACTGGAAAATGTACATAGAAGGAGTAATAAATCTAATTAAATACAGCAAAAATTCTACAGAAAACACAACAAGACTAATACCATTCATTACAATTAATCCGATAAAAAGTCCAGACAAACTCAATACAGTTAGTGGTTTAAGTTGAGAGTTTTCTTTCGTAAGTTTGTAACACTTATCACGTGCTTTATCCTTCCAAATCCGCTCGTATCTGTTGAGAATATTTTCGGTGCGTTGATACATTTGCACAATAGCCTTGCTGAAGTGTTTCGCCCAAGTTGAGTTCTTTCGTAACATCACTGAACTCTGGTAGACCGGTAAATCTGGAGAGGACAAGCCTTCAACACCGCAATTCTCCTCTGCAAAGGTGATTGAATCGTCTCCAATTAGATAAACGTGAGTTCCTTTGGCCACTAATTCAGATGCAACATTTAGATCCCCAATCAGTACAGGTTCGTTTACAGTAAGTGCTTCTCTAAGATCGCGATAGAACTTGTGGTCAGATTCCTTAATGGCTAGGTAGCGAAAATCAGCTTTGCTAGGTATGATTAGCTTGAGTTTTCCTTTTTTAATGAACTCAGTCATTTGCCAAGGGTTGTTGAACATCAGTTTCGACGGTGCAGACAACAACTGGGCCAGAAGGGTACCTTGGTAAAGCCCCAAAAAGATTGCAGCAACTATTCCAAACAAAAGAGTTAACAGTCTGGTTCTGACTCTATCTCCATGATGAATTGGCTGGATTAGGCTGTTCAACTGAGCCAATACTTTCCTGGGGCTTATACTATTCAGCCGAGCAAACGT
Source organism: Sabatieria punctata (assembly GCA_030248155.1). Lineage (NCBI taxonomy): Eukaryota > Metazoa > Nematoda > Chromadorea > Araeolaimida > Comesomatidae > Sabatieria > Sabatieria punctata. Next base: position 41,602 of record JASANB010000666.1, on the reverse strand, counting down.
GACTCCTAGAGAAGTCCAAAACAAGGTGAACAACAGGGCGAACCAAGTCCAAGGCTCGAACATTTTCATCAACAACCAGCTTTCATTGGCCAAATTGCGCTCACGTGCTTTGATCAAAACGTACATGTGCAGGTCTCTGACAGCAGGAAAAGCAAAATCAAAGAATTCAAGTCGGTTCTTAGTTATGATCCAAAACTGGGATATCAGGTCAATGTTGCCTTGAACCATTTCTGAAAATAGTCCATTCCGCCAGGTGCCGTTGGAAAATTCACCCATTGAGAAGTTGCTGTAGTAAGGGATTAGCCGGTAAGGAATTTGCATATAGCTAAGCCATGAAGAGAAAATCTGAGCCACTGCTCCCGGCAAAGGACAGTCCCGTCTTGCTTCAAAGTTTTCTATAGCGCAAAGTTCTGCCCAATTACTGTTGGGGTAGGTAGCTATCTTAAGAACGGCCATTTGTCATACTAAGTTTATGGTGCAATGCACGCTTCACCCTGTAGTTTTGTCAAATATGTACACAGTTCTGGTAAGCAAATGATAATCAAAGAAACAAAACCACTTTGTACACAAATGGTGCTAGGAGATTCAATTTCCGATTCCAATCAAGATTCGCAATCCAACAACAGTTCTAAAATGAACATCAGAAAACTGATAGAGCACATGATAAATAGACCAATAAATAGTCCGACAAGCTCATGATATTCAGAGGTTTCAATTGAGAACTTTTTCTGTGACATTTATCTTTAGCCCGATCTTGCCAGAGTTGTTTGTACCTGTTGATAATGTTTTCAGTGCGTTGATACATCTGAACAATGGCACCATTCAAATCTTTCGTCCACAAGGAATTCTTTCTAAGCATGACAGAGTTATGGTAAGCTGGCAGATCTTTGTAACTCAACCCTTCAACTCCACAATTTTGTTCAGCCTCAGCAGTGGAGTCATCTGTGATCAAGTAGACATGTGTGCCTTTTGCAACCAATTGGGTCACTAAGTTTAAATCGTCCAAGAACTCTGGCTCGTTCTCCTCTAATGCTCGTCTTAGTTGTGCATAGAACTTATGAGGTGATTGTTTTATGGCCAGGTAACGAAAATCCGCCCTGCTCGGTATGATCAACTTTAGTTTCCTCTCTTGATCATGTCTATCATTTGCCAGGGAGTGTCGAACATAAATTTAGAAGGTGTGGAGAGCAACTGTGTTAGTAGAGTTCCTTGGTAAAGTCCCAGAAATATGGCGGCAGCAATTCCAAACAGGAAAGCAAGCAATCTAGTTCTGGCTTTATCTCTGTGTTGCACAGGCTCCAGCAGATTTTCAACTGCCACCCAGACCTTGCTGGGTCGCAGACTTCGCACCCTTGCGAAAGTAACCCCTAAAGAGGCGAAGAGTAAAGTGAAAATCAAACCTAGCCAAGTCCAAAGTTCAAACATCCTCAGCAATAGCCACGTTTCGTTGACCAGATTCGGCTCGCGAGATTTGGTTAAAATCTGTATACGTGTTTCCATTACTGCCGGAAAGCTGAAGTCAAAAAGTTTCAGACGGTCCTCTGTGACGATCCAGAACTGTGCTATGGTATCGATACGTCCATCTATCATGTCTCCAAACAAACCGTTCTGCCAGGAACCATTCACTATCTCTCCCAACGGGGCGCCATTTCTATGCGGAACTAATTCATAAGGCATATGTAGGTAAGTGAGCCATGATAGCAAAATCTGGGCTGTTGGTCCAGGCAAAGGGCAGTCTGACCGAGATTGAAAGTTTTCGATTGCACACACTTCTAGCCAGCGGTCATTGGGGTATGTAGCGATTTTTAGGACAGCCATCTCTTTACCAAGCTATCTCAGCAAAGCACAGGACGAAACAAACATTGCTAATCGGAACTGGAATCAATACTGCAGCAAACTCAAACAAAATAGGCTTCAAATTTCTTTTGAGCAAGTTTGGTTGAAGTTTACTTTCTGACCAGATACTAGATCAACATTTGCAAAATTACAGAATTATTTATCACTTCCTTTCTGCAGACCAGGTGACAAGAACATGGAAAAGTAAGATGCCTAATTCTGTCAGAGAGATGACAGAAATTCCGCAAAGAACACCCAGTTGACCTCCTAGATGCGACAAGAACTTGGAGAGCTAAAAAAATGTGTTCAGTTCATATCTGGGCCAAATATTCCATAACTGTATATCTAGCAGTCTCCTTGTAAACAAGGAAGTCCAGGTTTTCAAAGAAAATTTCCAATTTTAGCACATTTCCCATAACTTCAAGCAGACATCTGCGACGATCTTCCCCGCTCAAGTGTTTACAGTTTGGATGCTACAATTCATTCTTGTTTAGTTAAAATAGCCGACGAAACTAAAGAATACCAAATCAGGAAATCTAGTGCGGCTCACTGTAGCACTGTAGATGCCATGACTGAAAATAAAATAAAACAAAATAGTTTACGACTCAATGCAGAAACTCACTAGCATGGCAAAGGACAGTTTTTAACTGAAGTACAGTCCCAAGTTTCAGAATTTCCTTTTTCCATCAAAAACTTGTTCACACAAGGTCCTGCAAAGTTTGGTATAGTACTACTGTATAGTTCGGTTGCTGTTTACTTTGATCTATGGTACACAAAGGCTTTGAACTGTCTGCTGGATACCTTGGATCCATACAACCGCAAGCTTTCAATATTTCATTCTGATAGCAGCTACGATAACAACCCTACAAAATACACTGACTTAGAAAGAGAACATAGAAATTGTGACCACCGTACCGTACCTCAGAGGCATACTCCTGTTTATAATAGTAATAGGGTAGCTGACTCTTGTCACGAATACAGTTGCTGTAGGGCCAGCCAAGCTTTTTATACAGAGCCTGTAGCATACATAGCATGTACTTGGTTCGATGGGCCAAAAAAATATCCACCCCTTTTTCGAACTTTGCTCAAACGATTCGTTCTCAGTCATTTCTTTATCGTTTTGGTCAAATTTTCAGGATTACTTAACAATATGACTGGGTAGATAGATTAGATACTACACCAGTTTGGTGTCAAAATTCTGTCTCGCTCAGGTTTGGTCAGCTGAAAATCAAGAATCAGGGTGGTTCACAGACAGAAACATTAATTTATTCGTTTATTCAAAGATGGGTTTGAAGCTTGCAGGAATGATTTGTATTGCCGTTGGGTATAATACAGGGGACCCCTATAGCTTAGAGGGCGCTAAAATTGGAAAATTTTAAAAACATGACAAAATTAGACTTTTCTTCGCAAAACTGGTGAAACGACGATTTGGAAGATTTTCGATTTTCCAAATATTGTACTCTGTGGAACGGTTTCTATTATGTGCAACAGAGTTTAAATATCAGGTTCATTCATTTGTCGAACTTGCTGCTACAATCCGTCTTGAATAACAACTGATTCAGTTCTTTGATTGTAGAAAGTGCCGATTTCTTAACTATGGGATTTTCTACTACGTTTTTGAAATTTCGTCATTTCATTGGTGTTACGAAGAAAAGTTTCATGTTGTCAAGTTCTCCAATTTTAGCGTCCTTTGAGCTATAGGGGTCCCCAGTCAGTATGTTGTGCCCAATGACAATACCACTTACTCCGCAAGTTTCAGACTGATATGTACTTTTTAATTAAGGAAAAAATAGTATTTCCGTCTACCACCCTAATTCTTAGTTTTCGGCTCATAAAATTGAGCGAGTCAAAAATTTGGCGCCAAACTTGTATAGTGTCTAGATCTACCCATACCCACCTAGTTATATTTATTGCTGAAAATTTGAGCCAAATCGATGAAGAAATGACGGTTTGAGTAAAGTTTGAAAAAGGGGTGGACATTTATTTTTGGCCTATGCTGTAGAAACGTTTTAGCTTACATAATTCAGCGCTAGAGTAGTGACATAACCAGGGGGCGCTCCGTATCCGATAGATTCAGCGTAAATAGTTTCGGACTGGTTGTGGACGAATATTCTGTTGCCAGCCACTGAACTCCAAGGTAGGTATTCTTTCTGACCTGCCTTTAGCAACATAACCAGGCCTACAGTATTGAGTATTTTAATTTGTTTGGAATTGAGTAAGCAATACCATTCCTCATTCCAGCTCTGCGGAGTATGTACCTATATTGACTGTAAACATTTTCGTGGTTGAATGTGAAACAGTTGCCCAGATTGGGCTCGAACCACATCACTAGATCTTTCCTATAAGCATGCCAACAGTTGATAAAGTGAAGCTTCGTGCAAACTTACGGCAAATCACATCTTCTGCCTGCGAACGTGCAATAGGAAATTAGGTCAGAGTAGTTCCAGCTCAGCGACATGGCAAGTTCGAGATTGTAAGTAGAAATGAGAAACGGAATTGTGTCGGCTATTGTCGCTGATGTGGCTAACGGTTGCTTGGATATCGATTCTTTCTGCAAATTCATTGGTCTAAGTTGGAGATGTTTGTATGATAGTATCATCAACTCACTGTTAGATTGACATTATTCTCCAACTTCTTTTTTATTTCTTCAACTGCGTCAGCTGAAATTATTCAGTGTCAGAAATAGAAATCTTTCTGTTGTGTACTTGGCTCAGTAACTGTGTTTTCTGTTGTTGTAGTTGTGCTTATTGAAGTTGTTGGTAAGGTAGTAGATGTTGCTGAAGTTGAGGATACGGTTGTTGTGGATGATGATGGTGTTGTAGTACTAGATGTTGTTGTAGTAGGTGATATTGTGCTTGTTGAAGTCCTTGTTGTTGGCAAACTGGATGATGTTGATGATGATGATGAACTTGTAGTAGCTGTTGTTGTTGATGATGATGATGAACTTGTAGTAGCTGTTGTTGTTGATGATGATGATGATGATGACGGTGACAGAGTACTAGACGTTGTTGTAGTAGTTGGTGGTGTTGTTGTTGTTGACGACTGTGACACAGTACTGGACGTTGTTGTAGTAGGTGTTGTTGTTCTTGTAGAACTTGTTGTTGTTGATATAGTGGATGTTGTTGATGATGTTGCTGGTGTTGTTGTACTTGTAGTAGTTGGTGTTGATGTTGTTGTTGGTGGCAGAGTACTGGACGATGGTGTAGTAGGTGTTGTTGTGCTTGTAGAACTTGTTGTTGTTGACATAGTGGATGTTGTTGATGATGTTGCTGGTGTTGTTGTACTTGTAGTAGGTGGTGTTGATGTTGTTGTTGTTGATGGTGGCAGAGTACTGGATGATGTTGTAGTAGGTGTTGTTGTGCTTGTAGAACTTGTTGTTGTTGATATAGTGGATGTTGTTGATGATGTTGCTGGCGTTGTTGTACTTGTAGTAGGTGGTGTTGATGTTGTTGTTGTTGATGGTGGCAGAGTACTGGACGATGTTGTAGTAGGTGTTGTTGTGCTTGTAGAACTTGTTGTTGTTGATATAGTGGATGTTGTTGATGATGTTGCTGGTGTTGTTGTACTTGTAGTAGTTGGTGTTGATGTTGTTGTTGTTGATGGTTGCAGAGTACTGGACGATGTTGTAGTAGGTGTTGGTGTTATTGTGCTTGTAGAACTTGTTGTTGTTGATATAGTGGATGTTGTTGATGATGTTGCTGGTGTTGTTGTACTTGTAGTAGGTGGTGTTGATGTTGTTGTTGTTGTTGGTTGTGACAGAGTACTGGACGATGTTGTAGTAGGTGTTGTTGTGCTTGTAGAACTTGTTGTTGTTGATACAGTGGATGTTGTTGATGATGTTGCTGGTGCTGTTGTACTCGTAGTAGTTGGTGTTGATGTTGTTGTGGTTGATGTTGTGCTTGTGGATGTTGTTGTAGTTGGTTCTGTTGTGCTTGTTGAACTGACAGTTGATGTTGTTGTACTTGTTTCTGTTGTAGAAGTGGTCGATGTTGAAGTTGAAGTGGTGCTGGTTGTTGAGGATGTTGTGCTTGTTGTGGAAGTAGTTGAAGTAGTGGTGACAGGCTGGCAAAATTCTCCAACAAATCCACTGCTGCATGTGCAGGTGAACCCATAAACATCGTCAGTGCAAGCAGCTCCAGTATCATATTCTGTGCATGGATTTGGTGCACAGGCATCCAAGTCTGAAGCAGCAATTTTGAAAATCATACTTTTAACCAGAACTCAACTGACAATTCTGGCATCCAGCTGCATCTTCCTTCCTGATATAAATATTGAAGCCAGGGTCATCAATGGGCTTTTTATCAGTCCATTTAGTGTCATCTTGATTCAAATAACATTGGCCAGTGGCGGGGTTCATTGAAAATGCAAAGCACATGGGTGTATGCGCACAAAAGAGAGCACACTGTTCCAGAACATGGTCACCAGTTACTATACCCTGATCGTGGAAAACCACGGCAGAACGTTTGTCCTTCAAAACCATTTCAAAACATGCTTCTTCAGGGATGTCTGAAAACTCTGCTGACATTCATGAAGTGAGCTGTTCTTCTAAGCTTACCAAACTCGCACAAATAGGCTGCAGTCTCAGCCTTACTGTAGTCTGAGACGCCTCTTTTGCTGAGATCTTTCAGCACAATGGTGTAATCTTCGTTCAGTATATCGTTGTTCGGCTCTCCAGGACTCCAAGGGATCAGTCCTGGATGAGAGTTAGTTTCGTCTGTCATCCATACCCAATTCCCTGCTGGTTCGTCGGCGTTGCTTGTCTGAACTGCCGACACAAATGCTTTGTCAATATTGTTCTGTAATTTGAGCTACAGTTCTGCAGACTAACTGTAGAGAAAGAACCTGGCTTAACAGAGCCTGCAATTTGTCAACTTGTGTCCATGTGGTGGCCAAAGCCAAATGAGCATTGTGAAAAGGAGTGCACTTATCAGGCCACAGACCCTGCAGACCCAAATCTGTCTTCAGGACCACACACGAGCCATACGCAAAGTAACTCAGCCCACCGTATGTGTCACATTCTGAAATGCTTATGTGCTTGTGCATCAAAGTGTACAGATTCCGGATCAGGTGTAGCTGGGGGAATCAGGAACCGATCCGAAACAGAAATTAATGTATTTAATGATCATAATTAATTATAAATTAACGAATTCTATCGATAAATATCGATTATCGATTATTTTTTTGGCAAAATCCCAAAATTTCCAAATCGTCCAAAATGGTCGTGTCATATATCATTTGAAAGCCCTTCACCTGGCGAGTCAAATGATCACTACATCAGCATAGGGCAGGCTTCGGGGGGCCTTTCTTGCCAAATATAAAAGTACCCCTCGAGACGGATCAGTATAGGGCACGTTCCGGAGTCGTATATTCATAAGAAAGTTAACTATTTAACATATAGTCCATTTCTGACCTTCCCTGACTCCCCCCAGCTACACCTAACCCCAGATTCCAATGTACTTGACTTGTCCACCAGTGGTTTGCACAAATCTCCAGTGAACTGCTGACTGCAGGTGCAACTCTTTGAATTGAGATTGTCGACGCAGGTAGCAGCTGAGTCGGTGTATTGATTGCACGGGTTGTCAAAACAATCGTCCACCACTGGAATAATTGACACTGTCTGTTCACACCTGACATGCTACCGACAAAACATCCGTACATTTGTTGCAATTTTCTTCTTCCACTGTCCTCACATAAATGCTATAACCAGGAGCATCTACAGGCGGGTAGTCGGGCCAGGTGGTGTCGTCCTGATAGAGGACACAATGACCGGTGGCCGTGTTCAAGCTGAACGAAAAGCACATTGTGTATTGCTTGCACTTGAGTGCACAAGCTTCAGCCAAATTTGCATCAGTCAACGTTCCGGCATCATTGACCAGTGTGCTGTCGTGAGAGTGTTTGTTCGTTAGTTTCCTCCCGAAACAACCGCCGTTGAAAAAGTCAGAGTTCTCTGTTTGAAAAAGATTTGTAGAATTAAATAAAAAGGCTGCTTATACCCACCATACTGACACAAATACGCGCGAGTAGTGTCACATTCAGTGTCGTCTATGCCGGGACCGTCGGTACGGAACCCTCCGCAGTCCTGGTTGTTGGCCACATCGTTGGGCTGACCGGAAATCCAAGGAATCAGTCCAGTATACTGGTTGTAGTTTCGCATCCATTTCCACATTTTGTCTGGCTCATCTTTCACTATCTGCTTCAAACCTACCCACGCCCATAGTTCGCCATTCTAAAACCGACAGCACACTGTAGATTCAATGTAGAATTTAGTTGCCATACGCGATCTAGCAGCTGTGTCATTCGTTGTACGTTGGAAGGAGTTCGAATTATCATCAGATGACCGTCTGCAAGATCGTCACATTTTTGCCCGGCAGTGGCGTATTGTTCCCGATCTGTGTGAAGAACTACACATGTGTCGAATGCATAATCGGCAGTGGCTCCGATCGCTTCACACGACGTTTGAAATGCTGAATGCAGACAAAAATGTTTTCTGACACATTAGCATACCATACGAATACTTCTGAAACACAAACCTCTAAAAACACACAAAAATGTAGTACCTGATTTGGCCGATTCACTTGCGATGATCTGAAATGCCAAAATAAAATAGAGTGAATACAGAAGCATGTCAAGGGAGATAAACGTGAACACACGCCGCCAATGTTTTTTTCTTTTCATAGGAACATTGATTTTTGCTTCTTTCACTCAGCGACCTTTGGCAATGTTCGGCATGATTTATTTATTTATTTATTTATGACGTCTGGCTGTGAAAGTTGTTAACCAATTGGTCACCGGTTACGGTCACCGGACAACATGGACTGATATTTCAACTATAGTTCATTCAGAATCCACTCGGTTTCTGTTTGTACAATTTTTTCAATTTTCTTAGATCCGTTTGTTTCTAGCTACCGTACTTGACATAGTCTGGGAGTTTTTCAACAGGAAAACAAGAGATACTACGGTAGAAATTTGCAGTTTTTCTGAGAATATATTCGGCAATTGTTTGGCACTACCGCCCCATTAGCGGAAATCTACCATATTAACTTAAGACTAAGATTGAATCTAAAAGTAAGTCTAACTTCATCCTAAGGTTCATTCATCCAGAACCTACCTACGAAGAAGCCTAAAACCTGATCACAGTGTTGAATAGAAGCCCTCGGTTCCAAATAAGTGAGGGATAGTGTCACTGTATCTAAATCGGATAATCAGCGCGTCATGTATAAGTGAAATGCACCCCGCTTCCCTCGCAATTCGGCAGCGAAACCTAGCTTAGCCTTTACAGCCTTCAGGAGAGGTTGAATCACAACTTCTGCCATTAGTGTATTGCAAGTAGAGGCTTCATGTGTTAAGAAATACGCTTCTTTCAGCTTTGAGATCCATTTTCCATCGTTTTTCCGTGCAGATAAGTGTGCCAAAAACTTTCCAGAGGTGGTGGTCGGACATATGTATTACTGTCATTGTAAAGTTACAGTGACGTGTAAAACAGACTGCAATTTACAGTATTATTCTTTCAGCTGCAGACTCTAATTTGGCGCCGTTGGCTGCATGTATTATCTCAATAACTACCGTATTATCAGTAATGAATGGTGGGGAAACTACCAAACTCTATGTGGCTTTGGGCTGAGCTAGCTAGTTAATTAACGAAAGAAGGAAGAAAGAGTGTAGAAAGAGTCCGTCTGTCCGAGGCATTCGAAGCTACCTGAGGTTCCGAGTTTTGTCGGTGGCAGTAAGAAGGCATAAGACGGAGTTGTTTGTCATAATCGGATCATTAAGAGAAGAATAGACAAGAGATTCGCTTTTCTGCCTAAGGATGAGCGGTCACCAGAGTCAGGCAATGGAAACGACTCGTCTGAAGGCGCAAGAAACGGGTCTCGTCCAGCTGCTCACTAAACTGCACGCCTATAAACAGAAACTACAGGTGTTTATGTAGTTTCTCCGGATTGGGTGAAGAGAAAGGTTGGTTGTAGATAGAAGAAATGCAGTTGAAGTCAATGTTGGACGAAGAACTGAAGAACAGCAGTCAGTTGAGACCGCAGATAGACTCCCAAACGACTGTTAAGACTGACGCCCACAACCTCAGCACCGATCTGGACGAGATATTGATCGATTCTCAGTGATCTACATAATGTGTTTTTCTGCAATTTGTTTTTGTATGTAAATTGAAAGTCGACTAAATTGTATAAAGTTGCATCGTTTGGTTCGGAAAGATTTGTGGTCGCATTTGCAGTCCAGTCGATTTTGACTATTTTCTCTGCAATAACATACCGTATCATTGAAAAGAGTGGGAAATCGACGAAAAATTCAAATATCTTTCGTTTTGTTTAACAAAGTTTTAGATGGAAGTACGCTTCCTATGTGTTTTTTTGTGTGAATGTTTAGAACTGCCTGAAAGGATTTGACGTCAGAAATGCCAGTTGATCAAGTCTATAGCCAACGATTCGCAATTGAGGTAACCTACTGTATTTTAAGCATGAGAAGTTAAACAAACGTACATGCTACTCGCACGAAGCTTGAGCAGGGAAGAAAAATAAAAATCTGTGTTTGTGCTTTTCGATTGCTTGTATTGTACATGTGTCATTTAGCTGCTTCTGGGGCGGGGGTAGAATTTTCAATTCCTGAGGGGGTAGCGGCCGGCTGGGGGTAGGTCAGAGTCTGAGGGGGGCCACCCCCGTTTGTCCATGTCTGCCTTTCAGGAATTGAAAAATCTGCCCCCTCAGCCGAAATGCTAGCCCATGTCTGCTTAAAACTGCAGTTTTACGTCGGTCAGTTGCAGACATGGGCTAGCATTTCGGCTGATGGGGGGTAGAATTTTCAATTCCTGAGGCGGGGTAGGAGCGCCTGATGGGGGCTGAGGGGGTGGTAAAGCCAAATAGTCCGATTTTTAGCGAAAATCAGGGTTTTTGGCTTATTTTTCATTAAAATAAGTTAAAATTAGCTATTCTGAGCTCATCTACGCCTATTCCAGGCATATTTTTATCATAATTTTCTATACAAAATTCTTCCCAAAAATTCCTGATGGAGGTAGCGGCCGGCCGATGGGGGTAGATCAGACCATGATGGGGAGCCAACCCCCTCAGCCCCCCTTTGCCCATGTCTGGTCAGTTGTTGTTTCAGCAGAGCAACCGAGTGCTGTGTGCCAGTGGTCTGTACACTCTGCTCAACTTTTTCTTCTTCCTATTCACAGCTGCCGTTCTACAAGTGAGTCTGTTGCAGCCCTCCTCCCTATTTCAAGGTACCTCTGTTTTTTGGCCTTGTGCAGATGCATAAGACAGTCAGGCACTTAACGCCGTTTATGGTACTGGCACCATATAAGGTGCCGGTACCATATGGTACCCCTACCCATGACATACGTGTAACAGGTCATCCACCGAAGGGGGAGGGGGTTGGGGGTCTGGCGCCGGCCTGGGTGTGTGAGCCCAAATTTTGGGAGGGGTTAGGGCACTAAAAACGCTCAAAAATCGAAAAAAATCGCAATTTTTGGGCTAAAAATCATCAAAAATCGCTAATTTCGGCTGAAATACGCCTAAATATAAAGTGCTGTTTTGCGGGCGATTTTGAGAATTTTTGTGTCTCAAATAAATGCAAAAAATTGCAAAAATTTTCCCAAAAAATTACTTGCCAGAAAAATCGGAGGGGGGGGTCGGAAAAATCGTCTCGGGGGGGGGGGGTTCCATCCGAAGGGGGCTGGCCTAATCGGGTGGGGGCAGACCCCCTGTTACATGTATGGCATATATGGTACCGTACGTTGGGGTACCATATGGTACCGGTACCTTATTTGGTACCACCACAGTCCTCAAACGTGGAGCACCATATGGTGCGAGTACCATAAACGGCGTAAAATGTCTGACTGTAAGAAGGTTTCAGCTCTTATTTACACTCCATTGTCGCCGTCGGTCTGGCTGTGCGGCATCGCTTTACTCTTCGCCGAAGCTGCCTCCATCTTTTGCCGCGTCAAACTTGCCTCAGGTACCTTTCTACGTTTATTTGTTGAGGTAGAGACTGTCGTCTGGTCTCTCTGACAGTCCTGCGATATCACAGTCTGGCACTTGATGCCGTTTATGTTACTGGCATCGTACATGGTGCCGGTACCCTATATGGTACTGATACCTAGGCTAGTGGCACCATAAGGTACCCCTACCCACGACCATGGTTGCCCGGACCACTACAATATGATACGAAATTTGAATGAAGTGGTACCATATGTGGTACGGGTATATTATCAGGAGAGTTTTTATTTTGTTTCAGTGCACAGACGCAATTTCCTTGGCACAGACTTGAATAAAGTTCACTGTTGTGCGGCGTTGGGCTTGGCTGATTGGCTGGCCTGCGTGGCCTCTATATTTCTCACTCTCTTTGCAGTAGACTCTCCGCTAATACAGAATGAAGCCGATAAGTCGGTTTCTTTCTTTTTCTCTTCTTTCTGGGATAACCGTGTGACAATTGTAGATACGGCACGAAGGGACGAGTGTTGTTTCTGAGCAGCTGTGTAATGTCCATCTACGGACTGTTTGTCTATTTCCCATCTGCCTCATACAGACTCAATTTTCCAGTCGTTCGAGTAAGTTGTTCTCTTTGGAAAGGTGCATTAGTTATTTTGCTCGAGCGAACACAAAGTCTTTTTTCGCCCCGATACGATTTTCCAACCACCACCTTTTTTCTGTAAAGTATTTTTTCAGAAAATTTTTGTGATTTTTAAAATAGAATTTCAGAGAAAAAACTAAATTGCTGAAATGTCCTGTAAAACAAACTTTCAGCTGTAGAGCCGATAAATCAATATGCGAATTACGACAAAAAGTGGGAAGATTCACATACCTTAATTGTCTCTGCATGAGAAAACGGGCCAACTAGCGGGTCAAAAAAATATTCAAAATCATTTATGTAATTTGTACAATAGATATTCTAAATCAGTTTTTGATGAGAAAAACGAATCTAACGTCCGAATTTCGCTATCTCGATTTGCACAGGAGTTATGAAGGGGGGAACGTTTAGAGGCAAGGCAAATTTTTCCTTCCGAATTTTTAGGATTGAACAGTTTTATCTTATCAAAACGGGGTTTCTGAATCTCATGACGCCCTTAATTTCCATGGGAAACCTCCAAAAGTGCGATTTTTTGGCACCTCAAAATTTCAATCACACTTTTCTCAAAAACTGTACGTGCCAACTATGAGCTTTTCAAGCATCAAATAGTCCAGGACATAAGCTATCGATCCATTAAAAAATATTGGGGGGTCATCGTTGGTAGACGGGCACTTCATACCCTCTGAAGTTTGGGTGGTCGTCAAAATTTTGCATTTTTCGACTTTTTCGGTCTGAACCATCCTCTTCAAATGAATGCCATTCTGTCAAACCGAGCCCAATCGCAACATGGTTTATGGTACCGAAAAGAGCTCGCTTCACAGATTAAGTTGATATATAGATCTTACATACTACTGCCAGTATAAAACCCACAAAATTAAAAAGAAATTTTGGTAGAGTCTAGAAATAGAGTATTTTGGTTTACTCATGTTCAGCAGTTTTTGGCACTGCATGGATACTCTGTGAATTGCTTTGCGTAATTAGTGTGACCCCTGACGCATTTTTTTGGTTTACGCCCCTGGACCGAAAATCGGTACATGCAGTACTGTCAACTTTGTTGCCTATCTGACTTACTAACTGGCATGCAATGGGTCAAATTGTCGAATGACTATCGAATTAGCTACGTTCATAAGTATTTCAAAAATTTCAAACCATAAACAACATTTGCCTATACAGTATATCCTACTATCCAGCAAAAACGAACATTTCTAACATTGCTGCACTGCCTAGTCTGTTGCAGTACAAGCAGGTCCACCAAGATCAAGGACAGCTTGACAGAACACCAAATTAATTACGATAAGAAAAACTGGGTGCCAATCGTGTTTCCGAAATGCAACCTCTGTCCGATGCATGCTGTGGTATTCAGATATAAAGTACAGAACACGCAATTGCAACAACAAGATGTACTGTGCAGGCAAATATGAAGACATTTGTCCAGGTATCTATTGCATTTAGTTCCTCCTGAGTTTACTCATTGGACTCAGGACCATTGTTGGCAGCATGGGCTAAAGCAATCTTTTGCTTCTGGCCTCAAAATGCGGAAAGTTTTGTTGAATTTTTTTGGTTTCATAAAAAATTAAAGCCCTTTTCAAAATTCACTGAATTCTGTGTTTTTCTTGCGAACTTCTTTATATTGATGAGTTGGAGCGCTTTGGGCATCCAGACCAATTGCTGTATGTAGAAGAGCCCAAGCTCTGTAGTACGATGTAAACTAATCTGTGCAACAGTCACTGATTCTATTTATGATAATTTGTGCAGAGGAAAAAATGCGGTTTTTCTGTAGTTTGGCCAATGTGATTTTTAGAAAGAAAGTAGAGACTTTGAGGATTTCGAAAATCATACATGTAACTTCTTCATTCATGTACATGGGCAGGTCAGGCCGACAGGGGAGGGTGGTTGGGAGGCCTAACGTTGGTCAGGGGTTGAGCCCAAATTGTGAGGGAGGATGGTTGGTAACTAAAAAACGCTCAAAAAATCGTAAAAAGCGCTAATTTTGGCTCAAATGCAGCTAAAAAGTGCTGTTTTACTGACAGTTTTAGTGCCTGAAATTTTAAAGAATTGGAAAAATTCGCTGAAAAAATTACTTGACATGCCAGACAATCGGAGAGATGTCTGAAGTTCATCTCGGGGAGGTTTGGCCTATGTACATCGGTGGAAGCAAACCCCCATGTATTCCCAAAATGTACGTATATTGACTGTAGCTTCAACGGTTGCAGGGATATACACAGTTTACCGAAATGCTAAAAAAGCTTTTTAGTTTTCTTAGGGGTTGAAATGACTCTGAACCAACTCAAAACCGATTTGGCTGACATTCACAGATGTTAAAAAAAACCTGGAGACATCGATTCTGATACTTGTGGAAACTGAAAGGCTACTGGAATGCCATACAAACGATCTGTGAAATCTACCATGAAGCCTTCGTTGCATGCAAATCAGGCTTCACAGTAGCAAACTTTAGCAAGTTCGAGTTTCACAGTGGTATGCTATCGGGTTTTTCGTATAAAAGAATTAGTTCCCCCTGGGCATATATTTGGAAAACCTTTCTAAATAGACACCCATTGGCATAAAGAAACACGCTGTTATCACGTTTTGTTGAAAAATCAGTGCAAAAATTTAATTCACAGACAGACAGTGCTCTGCTCAGAGAGTTGTCTCATTTTCAAATAAACGCTCATGTACAGTACTTTCCAAATAGCCACCTCTGGGTGCTTATTTAGAATAGAATTGAATTTGTGAAAAGTCACAAAACTAAATAGCGCCCATGGCGTTTTTTTACGAAAAACCTGGTAGTATAATGCAGTCAAGTAGGCCAAAACCACCAGTAATTTTGCTTCTTGTTTTACTAAGTCAGGGAGGCAACAAAGATGACAAAACTGTATGTACTGATTTTCGGTCCAGGGGCGTAAATAATAAAAAATGCGTTAAGGGGTCACGCAAAGCAATTCACAGAGTATCCATACAGTGTCACAGAACTGCAAAAACACGAGTAAACCAAAATACTCTATTTCTAGACTCTACCAAAATTTCTTTTTAATTTTGTGGGTTTTATACTGGCAGTAGTATGTGACATCTATATATCAAATTAATCTATGAAGCGAGCTCTTTTCGGTGCCATAAACCATGTTGCGATTGGGCTCGGTTTGACAGAATAGCATTCATTTGAAGAGGATGGTTCAGACCGAAAAAGTCGAAAAATGCAAAATTTTGATGACCACCCAAACTTCAAAGGGTGTGAAGTGCCCGTCTACCAACGATGACCCCCCAATATTTTTTAATGGATCGATGGCTTATGTCCTGTACTATTTGATGCTTGAAAAGCTCATAGTTGGCACGTACAGTTTTTGAGAAAAGTGTGACTGAAATTTTCAGGTGCCAAAAAATCGCACTTTTTTAGGTTTCCCGTGGAAATGAAGGGCGTCATGAGATTCAGAAACCCCGTTTTGATAAGATAAAACTGTTCAATCCTATAAATTCGGAAGGAAAAATTGGCCTTGCCTCTAAACGTTCCACCCTCCATAACTCCTGTGCAAATCGAGATAGCGAAATTCGGACGTTAGATTCGTTTTTCTGATCAAAAACTGATTTAGAATATCTATTGTACAAATTCCATAAGCGAGTTTGAATTCTTTTTTGACCCGCAGGAGTACCAATTTTGGCCCGTTTTCTCGTGCAGAGACAATTAAGGCAATTTTCGGTGAAATTATGCAGTAATAGGCAGTGTTTTCGAGCTGGTTTGTTAATTGACTTGAGGTGCAAAGTAGAAAAGTTGTTGAAATTCCTGTACTGGCACCCCGGACACCTTTTTAGACTAAAATGTTTTTGTTATAAAAATTGCAAAATTTTTGACAACTGGGTCTGTGTCAGCCTTAGTCTGAGCCAGTGAGATGTCGAAAACAAGTAACAGGTTACCCGGCAAACCAAAAATCGTAGTTTTTTTAGTTTCTGAATTTGTGAAAAAATGTTGTTTAGGCCAAAAATTGCTCCCCAGAAAAATCAGAGGAGCCAAAAAATAGTCTAGGGTTACGTCAGGTGCTGGTTAAGTCAATAGTCGGTCGGCAGACCTCCTGCTGCGTATGATACCGAGTTGAGGCATATGTGGCCTCGTTTTGTGAGCAGCCACTGTACTAGATACCAGTAATGAGAGAGTTGTTTCAGTTATCGCCTTATCAGTCACTTATCACCAGTTTCACGTTGGGTGGCGATTCACTGCTAGAGAAGTGCTTCAAGCAATCAGTGGACGTGTTGAAGTATTTTCTCCCCATCGTTCTTCTGTCTGGTGATACGGCAGAACTCTGTTATTTATGCTGATGGTTTTCCTTTCAGAGACAGTCCTACTGCCAGTGCTGTTCGAAGTGGAGTCTTCGGTGTGGACGCGGCTGTGGCAGCTGATCGATGTCCGACTCACGTTTGCTCTCTTTGTCTTGACGCTGAGGGCTCGGTTCTCTGTTCTCGCTTTTCAACGGTTTCTCGAGGTTTTTATGACTAAGGTCAGTAAGAGGAACCAAACTAATCTCCCAAACCGAGTGCTGTGGGGTGCTAGGGGCTTATCGGTCGCCGACCGATGCCTTACAATTTTGGCCCCTTTTTCGGAAACCGGCCTACAACTCGTCCCCCTCTGTATTTTTCAAATTGACTAAAATAAGCTATTTTGAAATCATTTGCATACAATTCAAGCTTCTATTTATTATACACAGTGGCCATTTATTGATTTATCTATCCGGGGTTCTATATGAAGTGACAGGTTTGACTAAAAAAATTTAGTCTAAAAAAATTCTGAGCGTGTGCGCATCTTATACTAAAAAATTTCAGCAAAATTGATTGACGAACCCAAAAGTTACGGCCGTCCGAACCCATAACAACCAATACAAAAAAATCTTTCAAAAAATTGCTTGTTGTACGTAGATAGGGCCGGCAGAGCCTGAATGGCCAACCCCATTGACCGTATAATAAATTTGTATTATTTTAGCCGGTCGGGTTTGCCATTCCGCCGGCACATCAGGTACAGAGTGTTTTGGACCAGCCGTGTCTTTACTTAACGCTTGCCTTGAATGTCAGAGAACCAGTCCTCTTAAAGGTAATCAAGGTTTAAATTGAGGTTCCGACAAAACAAAGAAGTCTGTTTTCAGTGGTTGGCTTATTGGGAACTGACCCAGATCAGTCGAAACTCGGAACAATGGCGCGCTCAGATCTTCGAAATCAGTCAGCCCGGTCGGTTCTGTAGTATAGTTGACAATAATTAGCATACAACGGTGCAGTGCAGGCGGTCATCCAAGAAACTGGGACTCAGTGGCCGGCAGTTGTGTCGGTCAGTTGGATGAGTTGTTGTGTGCGGTGCGCGCGCAGAATTCCAAGTTATCCGGCGTTTCTGTGATATCCAAGGATGAGAATGGGGCTCTGGATAGAGAACTGTTACTGCAGCCGCGCCATATACAGCCTTGGGACCGGCGAGCCAACGGTACTTTACTTTTGTAGTTTTTTAGGCACTGTATAGTATACAGTCAGGCACTTAACGCCGTTTATGGTACCGACACCATATATTATATGGTACCGGTACGAATGCGAAGGTAGGGGTACCATATGTGGTGTTGGTACCATAAACGGCGTTAAGTGCCTGACTGCCTTTACAAAATCGTATTTTCGTACGCCTGAAGCTTAGCTCAACCTTGAAACCAGCTTAGACTTTTGTGTTAATTGATTGCGATGCCTTTTGTATCGGAAAGAAAGATTGCTACCGCACCTTTTGCAGGAATAAAGATGCGTCGTTTGGCAGGGGCAGCCGGTGACGGTCAGAACGGATCGGTGCCCGAAACGGTCGAAAGCAAGTCTTCAGTCGGTTGGTGGTTTTGGCCCAAATTCACATCTGTCAACCACCACTTGGACCAATCAGACCTGTTCAAGGACGCGCAGCTGTCTATCTGGTCGCTAGAATGTGAGTGTTGCTTTAGATGTTACCATCCATGTAACAGGGGAGCCAGACCCCCCGGACGGGAACCCCCCCCCCCGAGACGATTTTTCTGGCAAGTAAATATTTGCAGCAACTTTTTGCAATTTCAGACACAACCATTGCGGAAATCGCCTGTAAAACAGCCGTATCTCAGCCCAAATTAGCGATTTTTGAGCGTTTTTTATTGCACAACCCCCTGGCCGGCGCCAGACCCGCAACTCTCCTGCCCTTTCGGCGGATGACCTGTTGCATGTATGGTATGTACATACAGTATAGATAAAAAAAATGTCCCATCGCTTTTTCGGCCTTCACTCAAATGTTTCGTTCTCAGTCACTTCTTTACCGATTTGGCTCAAATTTTCAGCAAAAATTAACAACATGGTTGGCTAAATATTCTGCAAGCTTAGTGCCAAAATTCCGACTCATACTGGTTTTATGACCCGAAAACTAGGAATGAGGGTGGTCCACGCAAATTTATTTTTTTTCGGTAATACAAGGAGTACAGTCCTGAAACTTGCAGGAATGATTGGTGTTGCTATTGGGCATAACATACTAAGCGGGCAGCCCTATAGCTCAAAGGGCACTAAAATGGGGAAATTGCAAAAACATGAGTGAAAATCCCATAGTTAAGAAATCTGCACCTTCTAGAATCAAAGCACTGAATCTGTTGTTAATCAACATAGATTGTAGCAGGAAGTTCGACAAATAAATGAACCTGATATTTAAACTCGGTTCCACACCATAGTAACCATCCCTGCAGCGTTTTTTGAAAATTGAAAATCTTTAGAATCGTCATTTTGCCGGTTTTACGAAGAAAAGTCATATTTCGTCATGTTTTTGAAATTCCCCCATTTTAGTGCCCTTTGAGCTATAGGGCTGCCCGCTTAGTATGTTATGCCCAATAGCAACACCAATCATTCCTGCAAGTTTCAGGCCTGTACTCCTTGTATTACTGGAAAAAATTAAATTTGCGTGGACCACCCTCATTCCTAGTTTTCGGGTCATAAAACCAGTATAAGTCGGAATTTTGGCACTAAACTTGCAGAATATTTAGCCAACCATGTTGTTAATTTTTGCTGAAAATTTGAGCCAAATCGGTAAAGAAGTGACTGAGAACGAAGCGTTTGAGTGAAGGCCGAAAAAGCGATGGGACATTTTTTTTATCTATACTGCATTTGCAGGTCCGGTGGATGGCGTCTATTAGTTAGATACTGACAGGGTAATCGTGTTAGGCATCATTAGAGTTGTAAAAAGTATTTTTTGAAAGCCAAAAACAGCTTTTTTCATATGAAAATTTTTCATTTCGAAATTTAATTTTTTCAAGATTTTTTCCTTGCATGAAATATAGCTAGGGAGGGAGAGGAGGGGTCGGAAAAATCGTCTCGGACTCGGGGTATCCCATCCGGGGGTCTGGCCTAAGTCGGGTGGGGCAGATCCCAAGAGCCCCTGTTACATGTGTGGTTTTAGTAGTGTTTAGTGTGTCAGTGTGATTGTGTTGTGTTGCAGCGATCTCATTGCTGGTGTGGTGGTCTTACTCAGAAGACAGGTACGGAGTGGTTCAGAAGGATCTGCCCAAAGTAGTGACGCAGCTATTGGATCTGCACACCAGTCTCGATGCCCTGGGCAGATTGCGCAGTGCCTGTGTAAACGTAGATCCGAGGGGCCACGTTGAGAAGGACCGAATTTCCCTTATGCAGGCCGTTTCTACCGCTCTCCACAGAATTATGGACAAATTTGGAATCCATATCAAGTAAATTGCTGCCTCTGCTGATTGGCGGACTAAATTGACATCTGCCACACGTTACCTGATTTCGCTAGAAACATACTAGGGGGTTTGGGGGTTATCTCTAGCTAGAAAATCCATCCCCCCGAGACAGTTTAGTTAGGGCCCCCCGGCCCAAAAAACGCAAGTACTGGTAGTGGCTCCAGTACTAGCAAACTGGGTCAGAAATAGCTAATTTTTTAGCATAAAATTCGCTTGAAAAGCCTTTCGAAACTGAATTTGTTTTCACTGCCGATGTTTAAGACAAATCGATGTTTTTGGAAGCTCTTTTTATCGGTTTCTGCTTGTTTTTAACTCTAAAATGCTAATTGGCTGCTTAAAATAGCGATTTTCACCCTCCTAACTGAAAAAAATCGAGTTAAAACCGCATTTCCATATCTTTTGGAGCTTTTTGAAATTTTCGACCCCTTCCCCACCCCGGCCCGGACCTGTTACACGTAAGGCTATAAAGCAAAGAATACTTTTAATCTGAATGTACACAATGCGGCTTTGGTCCGGGGCTGGCAAAAATGTTTGCTTTGTAAGTAAGTAAGCTACCTAGACTAGCCGCTTGGTGAAGCTTAAAATTCCCCTGTGCATTTTAGTGACATTCAAATGGATGACACGCATCGGCTGCTGCTAAAGAACTTTCGATCGTACTGAACTGCTGTTTTGTTTCGTCCTGGTGCTTTACGTAAACGTTGCATAAATTTTCTCAAACCAATATTAGTCTGCTGGCATCGGCGTGTGGTTAGTGGTTAGAGCACTGGACCGGCAATTCAAAGGTGCTGGGTTCGATTCCCAGCTACGCCATTGCACATTTCTAACTTTTCACCTTTCATTCAATTTAGTCACTGGCTATCATTCTTAGCCGAAATCAGGGCTGTTTGTTTTCCGGAAAAAAACTCAAGCCGGTTTTTTTCCTGTTTTTTTTCGGTTTTTTTCCAAAAGTTATTTTCCGAGATGACAGAAAAAAGTTTTTAACAATCGCTTTTTATTGCAGAATTCAACGAAATAGCGTGAGTCTTATTACAAAATGCACTAATTTCATGTTTTAGAGTAGTAATTTAGTATTTGATTTTAAAACACAAAAAATACAATAATGTAAGTTGCCTGAAAATGGTAGCAATATTTTTTGCGAAAAACAGCTAAGTTATGCCATGGAAATGCTTGTAAGGCTTCTATTAACGTAAATTCAAAGCATTGGAAGCGAATTTAACCAGTTATTGTGCCTATTTCCTTTAAAAACTTACTTGAGTTTTTTTCCGCATTTTAGTTTTTTCCGAGCCCCTAGGAAAAAAACCGGTTTTTTTTCGGAAAAAAAACGAAAAGAAACCGAGGAAAAAAACCGACCCAACAGCCCTGGCCGAAACATTGGCGTCTCTCTGATAGAACTTGCTGAGGCTCAGAAAAAGTCTGCGGCAGCTCTATGTATTCAATCATGTTAGAGAGGCTGTCTAAGCAGCCATATTATCGACCGGTTGTTGGACAGCCAGCTGCCGCGTAGTCTGAGTTAAGCCTGGGCTCCCAGATGCCGCAAAATGTTGGCTTTAATTCTCGTTACAACTGTGGCTGTCCACTATGTCGGTACGTTTTTTGTGTCTATCAGTGTTGAGGGAGAGTAAAAGATGTTCTAGAAGCCCCGGGACCGGCCTGTTGCAATGTACCTACTGAGCCTATTCAGTGCTACAGTTGTATGTCGAATTACTATGAAACCGAGTGGGAGTCGAAATCCTTCGACCGAGTCTTCGCAAAGCCGGCTCAGTATACGGACAAATGCATCGAGCCCGAGCAAAATGTAGCTACAGTAAAGTGCCTATATCGATGTATCACTATAAAGCAGTATTTGAAAGGTAAGCTTTTTGATACTATCAGGGCTGTTTGTTGTCCGGAAAAAAGTCAAGTTATTTTTCAAAAGCTATTTTCCGAGTTGACAGAAAAAAATGATAACAATCGACTTTTATTGTAGAATTCAACGAATAGCGTGAGTTTTATTACAAAATACACTAATTTCATCTTTTAGAGTAGTAATTTGATTTTAAAACAACAAAAATACAATAATATAAGTTGCTTGACAATGGTACCGGTATTTTTTGCCAAAAACAAGAACAAGTATGCAATGGTAAGGCTTGTAAGGCTTCTACTTACGTAAATCCAAAGCATTTGAAGCGAATTTAACCAGTTATTGTGTCTATTTCCTTCAAAAAGTTGCTTGAGTTTTTTACGCATTTTATTTTTCCGAGCCCCTAGAAAAAACCAGTTTTTTTTTCGAAAAAACCATCCCAATGCAAAAAATCTTTGAGAATCACTCACCTTTATTAAGTGGTTTGGTTTCAGACAAAGACCAAAACGTTTATGTGCGCGGTTGCATAGACTCTATGTTTGGAAGCGAATTTGACCCAACTGGTGTGGGTGCAGAGCTGAGCAGGAAAGAAATGTGTCGCCGCTACAATTTGACGCAGTTTGTGAAAATAGACAAATCTAAAGATTCTTCAGTGCTGGCTTGTTCGTGCAAGGAGAACTTGTGCAATCGCTCTTCCCGAATCACCAATGCTCCACACTTGTTTCTACTTCTGTTTTTATTGGAATTTTGTTTCTGCTTCGTTCACTGATTTAACGCCAAATGTTGATTAAAGACTAGTTCACCATGTTTTTTCGATTGAATGACCGTAATGTGTTTTCAACAAACTCATACCATGGCCACAAGATTGGTATAGTATTGTACATACAGTATACTCAACAGAATAATAATGATAAGAGTGCGGCATGCTGTACAGCACGCACATCAAAACCACATCGTTTCAATTGTTCTGCGCTACGAATGTTCGATTTCAGAATGGCAACTTACAGTTACAGACGTTATTTTTACTTCTATTCTCTACATGCGGTACGCAGTGGCGTACCCACGGGTGTGTTGGTGTGTGGTGTGTACACCCCGTTGCGGTGGAGATAAGGAGAAAAAATGAGACAAAAATAAGAGAAATAAATTAATTATGTACTAAAACTGTCTATTTTATGCTCAGAGTACCTTTTAAATGCGTTATCGAACGTTAAATTTTCAAAAATTTCTCGCACTGGTCCGGCCGAAGCCGAACCAGGCCACTTTAAGGTACTAAAACTTGTAATTTCTGTTAATTTTAAGCTCAGAATGCTTTTTAAACACGTTTTGGAAGGCTAATTTTGTGGTAAGTTAAAAGTGGCGCTTTGCTGAATAAAGGGGAATGGACCGAGAATTTTTAGGGCGTAGTGGTTTACAATTTACATTATGAGTAAGAGTATCCGTTGCGTTGATTAGTGTTTCATGTGCAGTACATTGTTGGTCCAATTTTCGTTTTGTCGAGGCGATGTTCTCGGATTTTGATGACAGTTCTTCTGTAGCAGATTGGCATATCTACGCATAACCTTATGAGCGCACGTATCTGTCAATTGGCGCAAATAAGATTATTTTATCACTGATTATCACTTTTAGGTGTCGCGACAGCGCCTTTTTTGTTTTTGCCGTTTTTGTGCTTTTGATTCGTTCTCCTTTTTATACTCAACCTTCACAGAATAAAATTTGATTTGAATTGATTTGACATTTAAAAGGAAGGCAGTTTCCATTGGTAAGGGGACGCCAATCGGCGAATTTCGTACTCCTTGTATGGCTACGGCAAAATGACCACAAGCCGAAAACGCGCCAGTAATCGGAGAGCAGGTATAGCTGTACTTTGAATGCAGTAATTAGATCTTGTTCTCTAAAATAATGATATGGGGTCGGCCGGGTCGGGAGTAATCGTTTGATACCATATTCGGCCGTCTACGTTAAAAGTTCGCAATTTGAGTTCCCTCCTAAACATTTTTAAATTTGTGGTAAAGTTGTCTTTTGTCTGGGTTTAATAATAGCGGTAGATAGTGGTGGATGTTGTCCTGATGATGAGCGGAGGAGTGTTGTGGCAGCGGAAACACGTTCAGTTCTTCAAACACTGTCTGCACCATTTCCCTAAGGATTACGACTCTTTAGACACCAGTCGGTAAGAAAAAAGAATTAATTAGGCCTATATCTATTATTATTATTCTCACAAGTTGACCCGATGATGTGCGGACAAATTTGGATATGCATATGATCGGTTATCACATTTTACTCGGAATAATACTAATAAAGTCAGGCACTTTACGCCACTTGGTAGGTACCCTTCCTTACCGGCATGGTGCACAGGGCGGTGATGGTACGTAACGTATGCCAGTCCCACCTTAGGGCTCTGTCTGTGGCTAGGTACCATATGCGGCAATGCCTATATGGTCAGTGGCAGCCCACAGACTTCATGCATCCCTAGACATGTACGCATAGTGCCCCCGTGCCCCCTACACGACTTAAGCCAGCCTCTCAATCAGGGACCCCCCTAGACGATTTTTCCGACCCGCGTCCGATTTTCTGGCAAGTAATCTGTTGAGCTAATTTTGCGATTTTTTTATAATTTCAGACACGAAAATTGCTAAAATGACCTTCTAACTGTATTCGAGC
The DNA here is from genome assembly GCA_030248155.1 of Sabatieria punctata. Lineage (NCBI taxonomy): Eukaryota > Metazoa > Nematoda > Chromadorea > Araeolaimida > Comesomatidae > Sabatieria > Sabatieria punctata. Next base: position 16,987 of record JASANB010000666.1, on the reverse strand, counting down.
CCAAATTGGCATTTTTTTGCGATTTTTGAGCGCTTTTTGTACCCAGCCCCCCTCCGTTCGAATTTGTGCTCAGACCCCCAACCGCTCTCCCCTTCGGTGGATGACGTGTGTGGTAGTAACCCTGTAGTCAGCCGGCACAGTTGGTGTAGTGGTTTAGGCCGCAAAGCCGCTGTGCTCGTGCCATGGGTTCTACACGCCTTTATCTACATGATGGGACAAGTTTGTCGCAAACAGTTGGTCGTCAGCACAAAGCCAGCCCAGGCCACCGAAAGCCGGTGAAGGCTAGTAGATAAATGGGAACCGACTGAAGCTGTCGTTGCACCTAAGCTACAAAAGCAACCACACGTGTTTGGACAAACGAAATCGGAGACAGCTACCCGCCCGCACTGACACCGAGCATAGGCAGCTTAACGCAGGGGCTGCGGCTCCACCGGATAATCCATCCATCCATCCAACACACTACTCAAGAATAACTAAATAATGGTTAAAAGTGACTCATATTGTATTGTATTCGTCATCAGTGCAACAGGCCCACAAATCGTCATTACTGACTAATGCGGCCAATAAAACAGAACAAGGAATAGAACGAAAATCGCTGGTTCAGAGAAGAAACAGGTTCAGATTCCTCAGCTATGAAAATTACTACCACTACGACTCCTATTGTAACTGCTGTTTTCTCTCTAATGGTATAGAGAGAGAGAGAGAGAGAGAGAGTTCCTTTCAATTGTTCCATTACTCATAACACAGACTCCATTTTCATTTCGACTGGCTTTTCTCTCGGCGCTGGACTCTTCTTGTGGTAGGGCATGCCGCCGATCCAATTTCTTAGATTGTCAGGCATTTTCTTGCATTGTAAAATGGCTGCCAGAGCTCTTCTCATTTCCTCGTGTCTTAGACCATACAAAAATGCGTTAGCCATAGCATTCACATGAATTATAATGGACAGATAGCTTGAATATTGACTTAGTAAACCATAATAGGGACGGTATGTCAGGTAAATACCCAAACAATAGGGCACTGAGTTGAAAAATAGTGTAAAGACAGTAGAATAACCCAAGGTAACCGTCATTTGGTTGACGAGTCGTATCTGCTCAACAATATCTTGGTTCAGCTCAGCCATTATCCGGTTGTGTCGCTTATACAACATGACAACACTTGCAAATACAACAACACTTGAGCACGACAGTATACTGGCTGTATACAACTCCAATGTATAGAGCTGTTTGTCTAGTACAGCTCTAGAACTGCAATAAGCTTTTACCAGTTGATGTCTGGTGATGATTGGGTAATAGACATGCGCAAACAGATAGAAAAGAAAGGACCCGTAAACTGAGCCAATCACTTTCTTAGCATAGCCCGTTCCCAAATAAAGCAACGGGAAACAAACTGTTAGCAATCTGTCCGTATTGACGACTAATAGCATGACTGAAGATAGTAAACCAGTGCGCCATAACCATGTTTGGGGCGTTAGCAAACACCATATCCTGGGTATTTTACAGTAACCCAGGCTGTGGTAGAAAACGAGTAAACGATAAACACCACCAGTAAGATGGCCCAAACCAAATAAGGAATCGGGTAGAGCCAAGAATGCAACCATCAGATAGTCTTTGCGAGACCTGAGGGCGTGGTAACGCAAAACACATAGGACTATAGGGAGGTTGAGGGCAAAGGCAGCTGAACCAAACAAAACGTAGCAAATATATTGAATAGTGCGGGCACGCAGGGCCAAGAGGCTTGGGCGAGGACAGCCACGAAAATTGGTTGAGTTAAAATCCATGTGCGCCTTCAGAACACAACTCTCTCTCTCTCTCTCTTGGCGTTCTTAAGAAAGAATTGCAGCTAATCGGTTCGTTCTATTCACACGACATTGCGTGCACTTATATAGAACGTTAAGACAAAGCAATGAGTTGTCAGGCAGGGGGTCTTGTAACTATGAAAGAAAAACGATATAAGCAACTAAATGGGAAAACCTGTGATCCCCACATCACACTTCCCATTTTTCTGGAACGAAATTTATGAGCCAAGTTTTTTACAATCTCAGGCACGAAAATTGTCTGTGAAACAGCGGTCTGGAGCTGTGTTCTTTAACCTAATTTAGCGTAACGTTCTTTTACCGAATTTTAGGCCAATTTTGTTCTTTTTTAGCGATTTGGTAGTTCACTACCCCGGGAATTTTGGCTCAACCCTCCCCGGCTGGCTAACCCTAGCCCTTAGGCGAGTGACCTGTTGCGTGTTTGGTCGCAAACGTAGATTCAGCCAATGGTATCGCATGCATACATGGGCCGGGCCGGGGGTTTGCCCAACCCCCAACTTGGGCTCGACCCCCCAAACAACCGCACCCACCCACCTGAAGCCGACTTTTGTTCTTGACCCCACCCACCATAATGGCCGCGACCCCCCTGACACCGGTAGGCCCACCCCCAAACTTTGAGTTTTCGACTACCCCAACCCCTTTTTCCAGCCCATGTCAGAAATGTACAGAAATCAATCAATAATAAATCAATGTTAACTTCTTTAAAAAACCAGACACCTGTACACCTTTATTTCAGAAGCAGTAAAACAAAAAATCTTGGAAAAATTTGACAGTCTATAAAATCTTTATTATTCTTGTCCAAATCTCAGCCACGCACTTGTTGAAGCTTGATTAATAATAAATTAATTAATTCAATTGCAGTCTGACCCTGCTGTTTTTCGCCTTGTCCGGCTTAGACGTGCTAAACGCGTTGGACTCGGTGGTGTCAGCAGAAGAAAAGAAGCGCATAATCGACTGGATCTACTCACTCCAAATCACCTCCCACTCAGGTACACAACAGTTCTTACTCTTCTCTGCTGCCTCTATCTTCTGCGCTTACCATGTTTGTGTGTAGCCATTCTTTCTGTACTCTCGCCGTTCAGCCTAAATGTCCGTTCCGAAAGAATACTGGAAATTGGAGTCCCCCAGTCAGAAGTACCGCTGTCTCAAGTGCAGCAAAGGACCGTATTCAAGCGAGAGAGCCGTGCGGGAGCACATCAACAGGCTGCACTTGTACCGTTCCCGTTTCCAGTGCGACTCTTGCTCCTACTGCTCTGGTGTTAAGACTAATCTGGCACAGCACATGCGCGTTAAACACGGCCCTCGATCGGCAGAAGCTATCTCCACCTACGACGATCTGTTGGACTGTTATGTGTGCAAGAAATGCCAGGCCTCCTACAAGACCCAGTTCGCGCTCTCCTGCCACTTCGGAATCGCTCACTCCTCTAAACAAGCCCTGCGCTATAAACCGGTTAGTTGCTGGTTCGGTTTTGGTGGTAGGCGAAGTCTGTTTGCTCATGCATGGGCCGGGGACCCCCTCGCCGGGCCATACCCCCCTCCCGGAGGGAGAAAAGTTTTGCTTATTTAAGGCAGAATAGGCGTTTTTTCGCCTTTTTTCGGGACCCCCCCGGGTCTCCATACCCCCCTCCGGATTTTTCTGGCCTATGTACGTATATGTATGCTGTCTGTACTTCAGTACGCACACCTGTTTGGATTAGTTTCTTTTTTGTTACTACGGCCCGGATACTACAGGGTGTCTCAAAAAAATGATCACATTTCTTTTTACTGCCATTTCCGCAAATTTTGACCAAATAGGCTGAAATTTGGACCATAGGTGCCCAAATTCGGGCAATTTTATGTGTTAAAGTTTGGTGCACTAGGCTTGACTCATTCCCGAGAAATTTCAAAAAAAGTGAAATTTGTTAAATCAATAGTGAAAGCCGGTCACCGAAAAAATGATCACATTTCTTTTCACTGCGATTTCCGCAAATTTTGACCAAATAGGCTGAAATTTGGACCATATGTGCCCAAACTCGGGCAATTTTATGTGTTAAAATTTGGTGCACTAGGCTTGACCAATTCTCGAGAAATTTCAAAAAAAGTGAAATTTGGTAATTTCAATACCAAAAGCCGGTCACCGAAAAAAACGTTACATTACATTATCGCCTAAGCTCTAACGATAGCGTTGGAGTTCATGCGTCAACTTTTTACACACGAATTAGCCTGAACTTCTGCGTTTGCACTCCAAATTTCATCCAATTCCGTCAAAAATTAGAAAAGATACAGGAAAAGGAAATGTTTCCATTTTTCGGTGACCGACTTTCACAATTGAAATTATCAAATTTCACTTTTTTTGAAATTTCTCGGGATTGAGTCAAGCCTAGTGCACCAAACTTTAACAGATAAAATTGCCCGACTTTTGGCACCTATGGTTCAAATTTCAGCCTATTTGGTCGAAATTTACGGAAATGGCAGTAAAACGAAATGTGATCATTTTTTGAGACACCCTGTACTAACGCTACATTTGAGCAGCTGATGCTGATTTACAAGCCCGTTTTTCTATTTTTAGCAAAATTTTTCTGTTCCAGTTAAAAATCCTTTATCTCCAAACAATATCTGCCCTTTTGGGCCTTTTTGCGAGGCTATCAGACGGAAAACCCGTTATTTTTTACTGGTATTCGATCCGGATTTAGTAGAAAATTTTGATCCGGCCGAGTAAAGTTGTAAAATATTTTGAAGGCCAAAAGAGCTGTTTTACGAAAATTAATGGGTCTCCAAAAAGCATAACAACAGTACGGCCGAGCGTTATTTATTACTCATCTGATTTGTAACTGGGGTTTCTTTCGAGCAAAATTACAATTTTTCAACGAAGTTTATCATAGGTGGCGTACCCCTGGATTTTTCTCTTATTCGCATGCACCCCTCACCGACTTTCACCAAAACCCTCAAATGGGCCGAGACCGATTTTCTTTCTTCCCTCCGATTTTCTGGCAAATAATTTAAGAACGATTTTTGTCCAACTTTTTAGAATTTCACTCACTAAATATTTGCTTGAATTGTCTTTAAAACGGCTTTACCAATTAGCGCTTTTTTATGTTTTTGGCGTATTTTTAGCATTTTAGTTTTTCTACATAGTCCCGAACTGTTTCGGCAGATGACCCTTTTCCGTGTATATAGGCGGCATAATAACGTGCTCCTCCAATTGCAGAGCAGTTGCCGCTTACCGTTCAGTCATTTCGACGAGACGTTGCCGTCCTGGCTGAAAACAGACTGCGGTGGACTGGGCCAGTTGACCATTCTCAGTGACCAAGATACTTTGGTGGGCTCTGACCGACGACTCTCCCTCAGCAACCCTGAAGTCTCTGTATCTCAGCTGCTTCTGCCCGTAGCGCTCCACCTGCCTCTCCTCCCTAAACTCAAACGGCCCAGCAATGCCTTTCATCCGACCCAGGAGGCAAAACTGGTGAAGTTCGACCTCGAAGCCCCCTACAAAGCTCAATCAAAGAAGACCAAAAGTGTGAGTGAAGCTGACCAGACGATCAGACGCAATTGCTTGAGTGTGCAAGAGGTGGATGACGTCACTGTTGTGTTGGTTGCGGTTAGCGAAGCTTTTGTGAGACTGACTGTCTTACGGAATAGCACACAGAAGGTGGTATCCTCTCAGGTTCTCCGGCTTCCTGAGAACTGCTTCGAGGTTCAGAATTGCCGTCCGAATACCTGGCTGCTGCTCGCTTCCAACTCTATATTCCTTCTGTCCTATATCGAACGTGAATTGACTTATAAGGAAGTGTACCGAAATTCTACAGTGGAACTGAACCTGGCAGCGGTCAATCCGAACTTGAGCGAGGAGATTCTGTTCCTGACAAGCGACGGTCGAATTAGGTGGGGCGCAGTAGGCTGTGAGAGGTGGAAGAAGATTAAAGATTGCAGTCAAACCCTAATCGACGCTGTCTGGTCCGATCACCCACGAATTGTCTACCTGCTCAGCGACAAGTTGCTGTTCCTGCAAGAGTTGGGACAGAAGAAGTTTGCAGGAAATGAGGTCAGATAGCTGGTAGAACTGAAATTAGATTTTTACAGTCAGGCACTTTTAAGTGCACGCACGCACTGTTAAAACACCGTTTATGGTACCGACTGACCTAGGGTAGCGGTACCGTATGGTACCTCCACGTTCGGAGACTGTAGTGGTACCATGGTACCGGCACCATATTGGTTACCCCTACCCATGGCCATGAGTGCCGGTACCATATATGGTACCCATACATGTAACAGTTCCGGGCCGACCTGGAGGGAGGGGGTTTTCCTCAGGTGGGGGTCGAGGGCGGTTTCGCCCAGAGGGACGCCTGGAAATGCGTTTTAACGCGTTTTTTTCAGTAAGGACGCTAAAAATCACTATTTTACCCTGCCAAATAGCGTTTTAGAGCTAAAAACAAGCAAAAAATGACAAAAAGGGCTTGCAAAAACACTGATTTCTCTTAAATATCAGCAGTGGATAATTCGGTTCCCAAAGGCTTTTCAAGCGAATTTTAGGCTAAAAATTTGTGATTTCGGAGCCAGTTTGTTAGTACTGGAGCCACTGCTAGTGCCACTGTTTTTTTTCAGTAAGGACGCTAAAAATCACTATTTTCAGCTGCCAAACAGCGTTTTCGAGCTAAAAACAAGCAAAAAATGACAAAAAGGGTTTCCAAAAAACACCGATTTCTGTTAAATATCAGCAGTGCAAACGCCAAATTCGGTTTGCAAAGCCTTTTCAAGCGAATTTTAGGCTAAAAATTAGTCATTTCTTAGCCAGTTTGTTAGTACTGGAGCCACTACTAAAGTACATTTCAAAATACCGTGCACTCTGTGTTTTTTGCGAATAACTCCTTATGGAAGCGTCGGAGCGCGTTTTGCCTCATAACCAAAGTTGTAGAGAGGCCCGAGCTCTGTACTGTCGTGTAACCTAATCTGCGCAGCGTTCCCTTGTAACGCTAATTTGCGCAAGGAAAAAATCGGCTTTTTGTGTAGTTGGGCTGAATGCGATTTTTTCGTGAATCAAGTTGTTAAGTGAATCAATCAATCAAGTGAATCAAGTAATCAATTGTTATTTTTTGCTATTTGGGTGGTCGTGTTGCAGGAGAAAGCTGGATAAAGTAGGTAATCAAACTTATGAGTTTGCATATTTGTTCCAGGACCACAATATACAGTAATCCAGTAACATACGCTATGCCCTGAATGTATTCGTTGATGCTGAAAACCCTTAGTGCTTGTCAAGTCATCGTTTCCTTGCAACAGAAACACCCAAATAGCAAAAAAACAATAATTTTCTAGTCGGGAACTCAAAATACAGTAACCCAGCGATGATGGTAATGTCAGAAATAGACTCCCCATCCCTGAAAACCTTTATTGCCTACTCTATAGAGCATTTCCTTTCACTAGGCATGCATAAACGCAAAATAACAATTTTCGTGTTGGGACCTCAAAATACAGTATTCCTGTGATTATAGTTATGTCAGCAATGGATTTTCCCTGACCATGAAAACCCTTAGTGCCTACTCTATAGGTCATTTCTTTGCCGCAGGAACAATGTAAATTGACAAAAAGTTATTTTCGTGCCAGGACCACATACTACAGTACCCGAATGGCTTCAGAAAGGCCTGAGGTCGACTCAAAACACTTTAAAGTACATTTTTAACCACAGTCGAGGGCTTAAACTACTACATACAACCAGAGAAAAAATCAAATGACCTAATCTTGGAAAAACCGGGATTACGGTATCAGGGTCAACTTTTCAGGGTTCTTATGTGTCTCAATCGATGTAAAACTAAATTTTACACCATATATGTGAATTTCAGCCAAATCGGTTGAGTTGGTCCCGAGTTATTTCAATCCCCCCCCCAGAAATCTGAAAATCGCCAAAAACGGCCATTTTTGGCATTTTCGGTCAACTTTGACGGTGTATATCTCTGGAACCGTTTGACCTAGAATCAATATGAATACATTTTTGAAATCCCCATGGTCTCTAGATTCTGATTCACGAAAAAAATCGCATTCAGCCCAACTACACAAAAAGCCGATTTTTTTCCTTGCGCAAATTAGCGTTACAAGGGAACGTTGCGCATATTAGGTTACACGATAGTACAGAGCTCGGGCCCCTCTACAACTTTGGTTATGAGGCAAAACGCGCTCCGACGCTTCCATAAGGAGTTACTCGCAAAAAACACAGAGTGCACGGTATTTTGAAATGTACTTTAGTACTTATATTTTTGGGTCGGGGGAGGGGGTCCCTTAACCTGTCTCGGCGTGGGGTGAGGGGGTTTGGCCTTTCCAGCAGGGGGTAACTCCCACCAAAACCCCCTATTACATGTATGCTGGTACCGGTACTATATGGTGACGGTCATGGTACCACTACCCTCGGTCCCGGTACGTACCATATGGTACCGGCACCTTATGTGTGTGGGGGGGTACCATAAACGGCGTGGTTAAGTGCCAGACTGTTTTAGGTGTTCGCCGCCTCGGACACAGAATGGCTGAGAAAGTTGAGTCTTAGCGCCACCGACCCCACCCAACTGTTGATCGGTTCTACCGAACGCATCCTTCTACTGGATTCCATCCACACACCCGTATTTTCGGTCTACCACTCGGCCCTGTTGGGTCCGTCGATCTGGACCGGTTGCCAGAATCGGTGCACTACCAAGTTTGGTCTTCTCTCACCCATTCTCTTCTACAGTTTGATGCTGAACGAAGTGCACTGTGTTCCTCTGTTGAAAGTGGGAGATTGTTGGAGTAGCACCGATTCTGTCTTTCGATTGAGAGATCCCAGGGAGTCGCTGGAACAATTTAGAACCGTTTCCCACATGCCAGTTGGTTGTGGACTGGTTAAACGTGTGTCGGAAGCCTTTTTTACTGGTCTCGCCGCGTTCGGACACGATGAACTGGTTACGGTAGTCCGTCTGAGCCACCAAGGAGACTTATTTGTGGAGATTCTCGGTTACGGTAGTGATACGGTAGCGGTTGGTGCTGTGGAGAAGCGGTGGAGGAAGTACTCGGAAAAAGTGGAAAGTGGTGTGAAAGGAAGCGAGCTTATAGATTTGAGTGCGAAGCTAGACAAACTGAATGAAGTGCCTGACTTAGAAGATGGTTTCCAGTTTCAGCGCAACGATCTTGAATCTGAGCCGGAGTTTGTTGTTGAGACGGCTAAGGACGCTTTGTCTGACGCTGTTTTGAGGCGGTTTGGAGTTGTTGAATAAAATTGGTCCTATTCGTGCTCTGAATTGGTGTTTGTTGCTCTTGAATCAGTCTCCCATCGCGCTATCTGTTGCATGAGCTATTCTGAGCTTTCCAAAGATGTTTTGTCAGCAGCAGGGTTTCTCTGTTCACTGGAAAACGATTTTAGCCCATCTAAAAGTTTGGGTTTTTCCTGTTATTCTTCGCACGCTCCTTAAGAATGTAAAATTTCTCTGTTGGTTAACTTTTGTAAGAATTGTTATGTCGTATTGTGTTGTTTTTATACAAAAAAATTTAGCTTTCAGAGTGCTTTGTAGAGACCTTCCCAGAACGCTGGTAGATTAGGTGTGCTACCATATAGATTACGCTGCATGCGCTTTCCGATTTATAATTCTGCAACCTGTGTGGCACTTTCTAAATCGCTCTCAACGGCGCAATTTTGAGTTTGGCAGACGTAGACAGTTGCATGGCAGAAGTACAAATCGGTCTTTAGTTCTGCATTTATCGGTCCTACAATCATTGATACTGTACGTATACGGTATCAATTTATCTATAATCGAAACCGTATTGCTATCGGTACTGTAGGTGCGTACGTGAAATCGATAAATCATCTGTCTTATAGTAGGCAGGATTAAAGCGAGTGTGGCAGTTTAGGAGCGTCGGTAGAGCAATGCGGCTTTCGAGGTTCGTTCGCAGCGCCGCAGGTGCAGGAGACTGTGGGTGTGTGTTTACGACGGCGGTCACCTAGCCATGAGTTACTCTGCTCTCAACTGTCTGCTCATTCTCGGAGATGACTTCTCCAGACTGGACGCGGACGCCGTCCTTAATGGAGTGGTCGCTTGCCAGCTGCCTGACGGAAGGTGCTAATCACTACTGCGTCAGACACTTAACGCCGTTTATGGTACCGACACCTTATATGGTACCACCACAAGCCCTGAATGTGGGGTACATGGTAGCGGTACCTTATATGGTGCCACTACCCTAAGTATCAGTGCCATATGGTACCGGCACCTAATATGGTGTAGGTACCATAAAGGGCGTTAAGTGCTCGACTCTAAATATAGTTAGTAATTGGTAGTTTAGGTGAGTAGTTTGTTTGTTTTAGTTTTTGTGCCCCACCCAGGAGGTAGCGAGAATGATGTGCTTCGTGTACTGCGCTGCGGCCATTAATGCAATGCTGAGTGATAGACCTTACTTCGATGTGCCCTCTACCTGCCAGTTCATTAGCAACTGCTTCGTAAGCTACTCTGATTTTAACCTTCTATGGTATCACTGGCACCTACATATGACCGGTTCTAAAAACTTACAGTACACCACAGCCACCAAACTCCAGAGTTTTGTTCTTTTTTTACTTTTTTTCGAATCGATTCTATAACCGCACTTTTGTAGTTTTACGTTCCTCGACAATTTTTCTGTGCCGTCTAGTACGTAGGTATGTTTGTTTCAATTTGAGACACAAAATTGTCAAAATCGCCTGTTAAATAGCACTTTTCAGCTGTATTTGAGCCCAAATTAGCAATTTTTATGATTTTTAGCGGAAAAATTCCGATTTTTGAGCTTTTTTAGTGACCGACCCCCTCCTTAGAAGTAGTAGGGCTCGGACCCCACCTACTGGCGCCAGACACTTCAACCCCGCTGCCCCTTCGGCGGAGTGACCGTTACATGTACATTGTACAGTATGTGGGACTTCCCACAATAAAGTGCATTCATCCCATCGGTCACTGTATCTTCATAGCATGTACAGAATCGGTTAGGTTGCCAAGGTGCTTATGCCGTATATTATTAGCCAATTAGTCAACTCACTAAACTGACAAACCTACATAGAGACTTATTTATTGTCTCTATATGGCTAAATTTCTAGAACTACGATGGCTTAATCGGCCAGTGTCCTGGTTTAGAATCGCATGGTAAAATAGAAGTTAGAATAGAAAAGACTTTTACTAAGAGTGCAGTGTCTGTAGGTTGTTCGACATTTTGCGCCGTGGCGTCGCTGAATTTACCAAACAAACTGTGGGACCATTCAGTGTTGAGTTCGATACAAGTGGCCAAACTGCGACACTGGTGTCTGATGCGACAGCAACTGGGCTTCCACGGCAGAGCCCACAAAGCCGACGACTCTTGCTACACCTTTTGGCTGGGATCTACCTTAGCTGTAACCGTTTATTATTACTCGTCAGGCACTTATTGCCGTTTATATGTAGTACCGACAACATACGTATATGGTACCGGTACCTAGGGTAGTGGTACCATAATATATGGTACCGGTGCCATATATGGTACCCCCAGGCATGCCCCCCACCCGACTTAGGCCAGACCCCCGGGTGGGGACCCCCACCCCCCCTTCCCGAGACGATTTCGCCGACCCCCTCCGATTTTTCTGGCAAGTAAATTCTGAGCGAATTTTGCAATTTTTTACAATTTCAGACACAAAAATTGCCAAAATCGCCTGCAAAACAGCTCTTTTTAGCTGTATTTCAGCTCAAATTAGCGATTTTTGAGCGTTTTTTAGTGCCCTACCCCCCTCCCAAAATTTGGCTCAGACCCCCCAACCCCCCTCCCCGTTCGGCGGATGACCTGTTACATGTATGCCCCCAGGTTCGGGGCCTATGGTGGTACCACTATTAGTAAGGTACCGGCACCATATATATCGTGCCCCACATTCGTTACCGTTACACATACCACTCTGTTCAGGTTTCGTACCATATATGGTACCGGCAACATACATATGTTACGTACGGCAACGGCCATGTGTTGGGGTACCACTACCCTAGGTACCGGTACCATAAACGGCGTTAAGTGCCTGACTGGATTAATTAAATTTTTTAAACGGTAAAATGTTTTCGAGCTGCCAAATTTCAGATCCTGAATAGCACAGACCTCATAGACTCGACTGCGCTGCGTACTTTCGTGCTCAGCACGCAGCACCAGCGGTTTGGCGGCTTGGCCAAATATCCGGACCAATTTCCAGGTAGGAAATAGCAAAAATAATGGGCTTGGCCGGGGATTGAACCCGGGACCTCTCGCACCCTAAGCGAGAATCATACCACTAGACCACCAAGCCGACGTAGTTCTGTCTTAAAATGGAAGAATGTATAGTCAAGAACGCGTTAGAAACTCTGCCCAGTGTAAAAAGGTCACAAACTGAACTTTTACATTTTATTTATCGCTCTTATCGTTAAAACTGCCGAAATTCGCTATTTTTTGCCTTTAAACGCTTCACATCTTGTTAGTAGATTAGTTGCTTTGGTGTGAATAAAATAAAAAAGTTAAAAGAAAAAAGGTCCAAAAAGTGGGCTTGGCCGGGGATTGAACCCGGGACCTCTCGCACCCTAAGCGAGAATCATACCACTAGACCACCAAGCCAGACAGAAGTTCGGCTCCAAAAGCGGCGAGATAGTGTCAGTCGATACTGCTGTAATGCATTGACGACCTTGCGCAGTCGTTAAAATTCCTATTTACGTGGCGATATTTACGTTTTAGTCCGCTCGTACCAACCAGGTTGGACCAAATTTGGATTGTGTGACAGCGGCTTGGTGGTCTAGTGGTATGATTCTCGCTTTGGGTGCGAGAGGTCCCGGGTTCAATCCCCGGCCAAGCCCATTATTTTTTGTATTTTTTCAGACGTACTGCACACTTATTTCGGCCTGTCCGGATTATCTTTGCTCAACGAGCCGGGCCTGAATCGAGTGGATCCCAGTTACAATATGAGTCTATGGGCAGTGACTCGTGGCAGACAGATGAGAGGTGAAAGGCAGATCCCTTCTAAGATATCGCAGATTGCCATTGCTTGAGCACTTTGTCTAATCGTTTTCTTTCATTTTTTTGCATATTGGAAATAGTGATTTAAATAAAACCAGCCGCATGCGGTGAGGCTCCGGCATAGTTGCTTTTTCAGACAGCCTCTGACGTCATTGATCAATAAATCAATCAGATAATAAAATGAAAGAAATAGCGTATATTTTCTGCACAGATGCGGTGAGAGCAAACCTGTTGCACATAGATTTACTGTACGTTTTCCGCAATGTACAGGGTGTCTCAAAAAAAATGATCACATTTCTTTTTACTGCCATTTCCGCAAATTTTGACCAAATAGGCTGAAATTTGGATTATAGTCTGCCAAAATTTGGGGAATTTTATGTGTTAAAGTTTGGTGCACTAGGCTCTGACTCATTCACGAGAAAATTCAGAAAAAGTGAAATTTGGTAATTTCAATAGTGAAAGCCGGTCACCGAAAAAAATGATCACATTTCTTTTTACTGCCATTTCCGCTAAATTTTGGCCAAATTGGCTGAAATTTGGACCATAGATGCCAAAATTCGAGGTAATTTTATATGTTAACGTTTGGTGCACTAGGCTTGACTCATTCCCGAAAAATTTCGAAAAAAGTGAAATTTGTAATTTCAATAGTGGTGCCGGTCATCGAAAAACATCACATTACATTATCGTCTAAACTCTATCGATAAGTTGGAGTTCACGCGTCAACTTTTCACACACGAATTACACAGAATTTCTGGGTTTACACTCCAAATTTCATCCGATTCCGACAGAATCAGGAAAGATACAGTCAAAAGAAATGTTTCCATTTTTCGGTAACCGGCTTTCACTATTGAAATTACGAAATTTCGTTTTTTTTGAAATTTCTCGGGAATGAGTCAAGCCTAGTGTACCAAACTTTAACACATAAAATTTCCCGAACTTCGCACCTATGACCCAAATTTCAGCCTATTTGATCAAAATTTGCGGAAATGGCAGTAAAAAGAAATGTGATCATTTTTTCGATGATTTCACTATTGAAATTACCAATTTTCACTTTTTTAAATTTCTCGGAATGAGTCAAGCCTAGTGCACCAAACTTTAGCACATAAAATTCCCCGAACTTTGGCACCTATGATCCAAATTTCAGCCCATTTGGTCAAAATTTGCGGGAAATGGCAGTAAAAAGAAATGTGATCATTTTTTTTGAGACACCCTGTATCTTACCCAGATTGTTGCAAGCATTCGTGTCGCAAAGCTTTTGGTTTATTTTTTGTTATAAGTGGTTATGATAAGTTGTCCTGAGCTATTCATACTGTACGTATGATTATTTTTATCGTATGTTTCTATGTAAAATTCGGATCGTACCGGTAGAAACAAACAATTTTTCCGTTCAGCTCACCTCAATGGAAAAATTTGAAAGGCTGCTGATAACTCAATGCTTGGCAGTTCGCTCTGTAAATTGGTCTAGAGTACTGTTGTTTGTGTATACACATACACATTTACCATACACAAAAGTACACATTGGTTTTTCAATGTGTATACACATACACATTGAAAATTCCAATACACATTACCATACACAAACAGTACTCAAAATGTGTATTTTTGCGTATGTGTATTTGATCTGCAAAAGTCAATAAAACTTCGAGCAGAAACGTAAAAAATTTCTTATGCTGCTGTAATAATCAGTAGGTATCCCTCATAAAGCCTTCAAATGGCCTAACTTTCTCGATTTCAAAGCTATCCAAGGTTTCGAGCAGTAGACATTGAGAGATTTGATTTTCCTAGCATTTCTGACTGAAAATCTACCAAATTGACCGAAAATCGACCTAAAAAAATTGTATTTTCAGTACAATACACATACACAAATATACACAAAAATACACATTGTTTTATTGAATGTGTATACACAAATTACCATACACATTTGAAGGTAAATGTGGTATACACATACACATACACAAACGGAAAACCCAATACCAAACAACAGTAGTCTAGAGTTTCTTTCGTTGAAACCGTAGTGGCTGACAAATTTGTAGGAAAAAATATCAGCTTACTCGTCCGCAGCAGTTGTACAAAATTTTCCGTTCAGGTGAGCCGAACGAAAAAATCGTTTGGTTTCTACCCGGGCAGGTGTATTGGGTGGGGGGAAATCAGAACCGATCCCAAACAGAAATTAGTGTGTTCACTAATCATAATTAATTATAAATTAACGAGTTCTATCGATAAATATCGATAATTTTTTCAGCAAAATTCCAAAATTTCAAAATCCTCCAAAATGGTCGTGTCATAATATATCAAAGCCCTTCGCCTGGCGAGTCTAATAATCACTAAATCAGCATAGTGCAAGCTCCGGGGCGCCTGTTTTGCCAAATATAAAAATACCCCTAGGGGAACGCATCAGTATAGGCACGCTCCGGAGGGCCTGTTTTCCAGATAGAAAAATACCCATAGGGGGACTCATCAATATAGGCATGCCCGGGTCCGGAGGGCCTGTTTTCCAAATATAAAAATACCCCTAGGGGGACGCATCAGTATAGGCATGCTCCGGGTCCGGAGGGCCTGTTTTCCAAATATAAAAATACCCCTAGGGGGACGCATCAGTATAGGCATGCTCCGGGTCCGGAGGGCCTGTTTTCCAAATATAAAAATACCCCTAGGGGGACGCATCAGTATAGGCATGCTCCGGGTCCGGAGGGCCTGTTTTCCAAATACAGTCATGTCTCGTTAATCCGGACAAGTTGGGACCGGCCAATTTTGTCCGGATTAGCGAATTTCCGGATTAACGAATCAAAGCTAAAACACTGTTTCTCGGGTCAAAGGCCTAAATGACAGCTTTTTGATAGTTGCATATCAGATTCTGCAGCTGTACCTCATAATTAAAACTCAAAACTAATTTCAGGTGATTATAGCTCATAAAAAGGCAAAAATAATTACATTCTGACTCAACGAAAAGCATTATTCAATCGAAAATTCACAACTGAATTGAAAAATTGCACATGAATTTTGTCCAAATTAAGCAGATCCAGATTAATCAATCACTTTACCATACCAAATTCAAAGTTGGGACAGAATATCTGTTGTCCGGCCGGATTAACGAATTCGGTTCCGGATTAAAGAGTCATATAACACGGGGAAAATTGGGACCTGGCCAAATTTTGTCCGGAAGGCGAATATCCGGATTAACGAGGTCCGGATTAACCGGACATGACTGTATAAAAATACCCCTAGGGGACGCATCAGTATAGGCATGCTCCGGGTCCGGAGGGCCTGTTTTCCAAATATAAAAATACCCCTAGGGGGAGGCATCAGTATAGGCAGGATCCGGGTCCGGAGGGCCTGTTTTCCAAATATAAAAATACTCCTAGGGGGACGCATCAGTATAGGCATGCTCCGGGTCCGGAGGGCCTGTTTTCCAAATATAAAAATACTCCTAGGGGACGCATCAGTATAGGCTAGAGATGTGCACGAGTCGGGCATGCCCGTCAACGATTTTGGACGGCCGGGCCGGGCCGGGCACCATTTTCAGGCTCCCCGGGCCGGGCCGGGCCCGATTTCGATGCCCGTCGGGCATATATAAAGAACAGCAGACTACAAAAGAACACCTTGATTAGCTTAGCATTGCCCCAAATGAATTGAAAATACGCTCCATTCTACCATATGCAGAATTATTTTAACAGTACTTGCAGCCTTGGTGCCGTTCATACACAAGCCTTTACCCCACCTGCCGACCAACTTAATTTTAAGCCTCAATTTGGAGCTCAGGCTTAGATTCAAGTGCACACTTTGATTTTTAGGGGTTTAGCTTCTGCGTCTGGCTTTTAAAAAGGGTGTCAACCACTGCCCTGGATATGTACCGTACATTGTGTATCATTATCAATGACAAAAACCCCAATATCCAATTCCTGGAAAACAACCCAATGTTTGCACTCTAATTAAAAGAAAGCATAAATTTGAAATTCGCTGTTTTAAAATGCCAATTTCCAAAGCTTAACATGAAATTTAGCTTAAATCTGAAAATTCATGCCAAATTTTCAAAAATTTAGTAAGACAAAGCAAAAATTAACGGGCCGGACAGGGCCGGGCCGGATTTGGGCGGCCGGGCCGGGCCTGATTTTGATGCCTGCCGGGCATGGCGGGCCGTGGGCATGCTCCCCACCTGATCGGCCCACCGGGCCGGGTCGGGCCGGAAAAAGGTGCCCGTGCACATCTCTAGTATAGGCATGCTCCGGG
>JASANB010000665.1:0-47969 GCA_030248155.1 Sabatieria punctata | reverse complement strand
TGAGTCAAAGAAAGGACAGTTTGTCGGGAATGCCTGTCGGCCTTCAGCATACTGAAATCCGTGAAGTGTACTTACTGTCACAAAGACTTGCTTTGCCAAAGCTGTTTTGGCAACCACCTACAAGTGAAACCGATGTCCAGAAGCTATGCTGTAGACTGGCTGGAGAAGTCCTTGGGCACTAAGGCTATGTTCATCGCACCGATTTGTCTTGAATGTCACACCAAATTTGACAAATACGGTGAAACAGACCAACGGGAAACCGAGAATATGGCCACAGTCTCTCAGAGAATTGACACCCTGCAGAGTCAACTTGAGCAAGTTAGTACTGACCTTCGATCAATAAATGACCGCATCTCCAGCGCAAACACAAAGGCATACGCTGCTGTTCTACAGACAGCGAAGAATGGCTTGCCTGTGCCTGACCCGGCAGCTGACTATGACCGTGCTCACTCTGCACTTGTTCGCGTCTGTGATTGGGAGCGCGAGGAACGCGAGAGGAAAAGACGCCAGTACAACATCATCATAAACGGACTGATCTCGGACACTACTGACACAAAGCCCCTGACCTGGTGAAAGACCTGCTGTATGACTTTTCTGTAGACGCTAAAAGCATTGCCAACACTCTAACTGTGGGAAAACGAGTGATCGTTCAATTCAAAGACATTGCAGCTAAGATGGCGGTCCTCACCAAGAAGCGGTCGGTATTGACTAAAAAACCTCAGTATTCAGACGTTTATCTGGGACACGATCTGACACCTTGGCAGGCTAAAAAAGCATTTGACCTGCGAAACAAACTCCGTCAAAGACAGACAGACGACGAAGAAAACTTGTTCATAGACTGCGGCACGCTCAGAATTAGGAAATTTCGTAAAACATAAACTGTGACAGCTGTATGTATTTATTCTGCATTTCTGCTAACATTGATACGGACGCGCGTTATGTCAAATTGGCGATGTGTGTTCCGTGCTCTCTGAGAGAAAGTAAACTTATTATTATTTTATTATTATATTATATTATTATTTGTGCAAAAAGCAGGAAAAAACAAACTGACACCAAGTTTATTTCTCTGAGACAGTAAAAAAAACTGTTTTTACTGGACAACTCAAGAATCGATGGTATAGTCAAAACCAAATAGTGCATGATAGCTCTCAGAAAGATCAATTTCTCGGCGTTCTCAGCTTTCAGACAGCAACGCTTGGATTCTGAAATGTCTGCTGCAACAATGAAGAGCTGCTCACTCCGCACACTTGAAGCTGGAGGGCAGAAGTAGACATATTAGTCGCTGGGTTTTTCCGCGGGGGCCTTTTAAAAATCCCAAATAGGGTTTTGGGGCCAAGTCCAAAGTGGGTTTTCGACCTGTTTTGGGGATTCTGGGGCGAAAAATGGCTTTGAAACCCTATTTGGACCGAAAAAGCGTTAAAAACCCTGTTTTTGCTTTAAAAATGCCTTAACAAGCAGCATATCAAAAAAGGTGTTCAATTACATACTGTAGTGCTCATTTTGGTGCTATTTTAAATTATGAAATTTTAAGCCGGCCCAAAGGTAACAAAGCTGATCTAAACGCACTGCTTGCCTGTTAGTGAAGGCAATATTCTGTTCTACACATTATAAATGTACACTAAAACACACGCATGCACAGTATAAACACAAAACCGATTAAACAAATGAAAAACGTTCATCGACCTGAGCATCGAAAGCAAACAGAACTGACTTACAATACCGTTACATCGAAACACTTAACATACTGTACTTTCAGATGGCAGGAAGAGTATAAAGCCTGACACAATACAGTATACAAATCACAACATGCATACTAGATATTCTCCAATCCAATGATAGAAGGTCTTCAGTGGCCTTGTGACACTGGAGCTGTACAGCTTTGCTGACTGAGACAGGACCGGCGCAGGAGTGAATCCTTCCGTTTCACCATTGGCTACACCTTGCTTGGCCCAGCCCGCTTGATTTTTCGAAATTTTGCGACCGGCCCATTTGCCGGTCAGCAGCGTTTTTAAATGTGCACTTTTGGGTCAAATGAAGGTCTGAACCAGAGAGTAAACAGCGTTCTCTGCAGATTTAGAGAACCAGCGTTTTCTGCAGTTTTGAGTCAAATCATGGTATGAACCAGCGTTTTCTGCAGTTTTGACCCTAGTCATGGTATTAAACAGCGTTTTGAGCAGCTTTGAGTCAGATCATGATATGAACCAACCCTTTCTGCAGATTTTGAATCAGATCATGATATGAACCAGCGTCTTCTGCAGATTTTGAGTCAAATCATGGTATGAACTAGCGTTTTCTGCAGCTTTCGAGTCAAATCATGGTATGAACCAGAGTTTTTTGCAGTTTTGAGTCAAATCATGGTATGAACCAGCGTTTTCTGCAGTTTTGAGTCAAATCATGGTATGAACCAGCGTTTTCTGCAACTTTTGAGTCAAATCATGGTATGAACCAGCGTTTTCTGCAGTTTTGAGTCAAATCATGGTATGAACCTGCGTTTTCTGCACCTTTTGGGTCAAATCATGGTATGATAAACCAGCCTTTTCTACAGCTTTTGAGTCATAATCATCGTATATGAACCAGCGTTTTCTGCAGCTTTTTAGTCAAATCATGGTCTGAACCAGCGAGTAAACATAGTTTTCTGTAGCTTTTGAGTCAAATAAAGCTCTGAACCGGCTCTGAACTAGAGTTTCCTGCAGTTTTTGAGTCAAATCATTGTCTGAACCAGCGAGTAAACATTGATTTCTGCAGCTTTTCAGTCAAATCACGGTCTGAATCTGAACCTGCGTTTCCTGCTGCTTTTAATCAATCTCTCAACCAGCGTTTTCTGCAGCTTTTGAGTCAAATCAAGCTCTGAACCAGCGTTTTGTGCACCTTTTGAGACAAATCATGGTATGAACCAGCGGTTTCTGCAGTTTTGAGTCAAATCATGGTATGAACCAGCGTTTTCTGCAACTTTTGAGTCAAATCATGGTATGAACCAGCGTTTTCTGCAGTTTTGCGTCAAATCGTGGTATGAACCAGCGTTTTCTGCAGTTTTGAGTCAAATCATGGTATGAACCAGCGTTTTCTGCAACTTTTGAGTCAAATCATGGTATGAACCAGCGTTTTCTGCAACTTTTTTGAGTCAAATCATGGTATGAACCAGCGTTTTCTGCAGTTTTGCGTCAAATCGTGGTATGAACCAGCGTTTTCTGCAGTTTTGAGTCAAATCATGGTATGAACCAGCGTTTTCTGCAGCTTTTGAGTCAAATCATGGTATGAAGAACCAGAGGTTTCTGCAGTTTTGAGTCAAATCATGGTATGAGCCAGCGTTTTCTGCAGCTTTTGAGTCAAATCATGGCATGAACCAGCGGTTTCTGCAGTTTTGAATGAAATCATGGTATGAACCAGCGGTTTCTGCAGTTTTGAGTCAAATCATGGTATGAACCAGCCTTTTCTGCAGCTTTTGAGTCATAATACTCGCATGAACCAGCCTTTTCTGCAGCTTTTTAGTCAAATCATGGTC
Organism: Sabatieria punctata; assembly: GCA_030248155.1. NCBI lineage: Eukaryota > Metazoa > Nematoda > Chromadorea > Araeolaimida > Comesomatidae > Sabatieria > Sabatieria punctata. The sequence continues at coordinate 44,467 of JASANB010000665.1, read as the reverse complement.
TGAAGCAGCGAGTAAACATAGTTTTCTGCAGCTTTTGAGTCAAATAAAGCTCTGAACTGGCTCTGAACTAGAGTTTCCAGCAGTTTTTGAGTCAAATCATTGTCTGAACCAGCGAGTAAACATCGTTTTCTGCAGCTTTTCAGTCAAATCACGGTCTGAACCAGCGTTTCCTGCTGCTTTTAATCAATCTCTGAACCACCGTTTTCTGCAGCTTTTGAGTCAAATCATGGTATGAACCAGAGGTTTCTGCAGTTTTGAGTCAAATCATGGTATGAGCCAGCGTTTTCTGCAGCTTTTGAGTCAAATCATGGTATGAACCAGCGGTTTCTGCAGTTTTGAGTGAAATCATGGTATGAACCAGCGGTTTCTGCAGTTTTGAGTCAAATCATGGTATGAACCAGCCTTTTCTGCAGCTTTTTAGTCAAATCATGGTCTGAACCAGCGAGTAAACATAGTTTTCTGCAGCTTTTGAGTCAAATAAAGCTCTGAACCGGCTCTGAACTACAGTTTCCAGCAGTTTTTGAGTCAAATCATTGTCTGAACCAGCGAGTAAACATCGTTTTCTGCAGCTTTTCAGTCAAATCACGGTCCTAACCAGCGTTTCCTGCTGCTTTTAATCAATCTCTGAACCAGCGGTTTCTGCAGTTTTGAGTCAAATCATGGTATGAACCAGCCTTTTCTGCAGCTTTTGAGTCATAATACTCGCATGAACCAGCCTTTTCTGCAGCTTTTTAGTCAAATCATGGTCTGAACCAGCGAGTAAACATAGTTTTCTGCAGCTTTTGAGTCAAATAAAGCTCTGAACCGGCTCTGAACTACAGTTTCCAGCAGTTTTTGAGTCAAATCATTGTCTGAACCAGCGAGTAAACATCGTTTTCTGCAGCTTTTCAGTCAAATCACGGTCCGAACCAGCGTTTCCTGCTGCTTTTAATCAATCTCTGAACCAGCGTTTTCTGCTGGTTTTGAGTCAAATCAAGCTCTGAACCAGCGTTTTCTGCTGTGAGTCAAATCAAGCTCTGAACCAGCGTTTGCTGCTGCTTTTGAGTCAAATCAAGCTCTGAACCAGCGTTTGCTGCTGCTTTTTGAATCAAATCAAGTTCTGAACCAGCGGTTTCTACAGTTTTGAATCAAATCAAGCTCTGAACCAGCGTTTTCTGCTGCCTTTTGAATCAAATCAAGCTCTGAACCAGCGTTTTCTGCTGCTTTTGAGTCAAATCAAGCTCTGAACCAGCGTTTTCTGCTGCCTTTGAGTCAAATCAATCTCTGAACCAGCGTTTTCTGCACAGAACTTCGTGCTACTCGTTATCGTTTTTGTATCAGAATGACGTCAGGAAAGGCACCGAGCCAGTTAACCCAGCAAGATCGTGTGCTACAGCCGACTAACACTGAACACAGCCACACGTCGAACAGACGCTGTCGACGCGGCAGACAGGCACGGCGCTAGGAACTACCCAGCAGATTCGTGTGCCACTGCACTAGCTGGCTCGGGTGTCAACAAAAGCACGGAGCTGGGAGAACACGGCAAGATCGGGTGCCAAGGCTGACAAAAATGCAGTTTAACGTCGAACAGACGCTGTCGACGCGACAGGAAAGCACGGTTGCTAGGAAGGGACCCAGCAGAGTCGTGTGCCTCTGTCGAAACTGCAGCTCTCGCTAAGAGAGGCTTTCTGTCAAGCAACGGCTCAACGTTGCAGCAAGGGCACGGAGCTAGGCTAACCTAGCAGGAGCGTGTGCTTCGCCGCAATGCCGCTTTGAAGCGATTAGATTACATAGATAAGGGACGCCAGCTTGCGCTTATCCACCCCGGATTTAATAATAGAGGCCGCTATAGAGCTCATTACGTTTGCACGATTTTCTCATTAATTAGTTGATCAATTCAAAAACCGGAATAAAAGGCACATCTTTGGCTAGAGACAAACAACATATCTGAGGCATTTCACATAAAATTGCAAAACCATTGCAAATTTTGAATCACAAAAACGAGCGGGCCAACATATAGCCGGCCCGTTGTGACGGGGCCGGCAAAAACACTGTTCGGGTTGAAGAAAATGCCTTTAAGAGTCAGTCTCTGAACTGATCGAGTTTTGGCCCTTTGCCCTATTCAGACCCAAAATTGAAACTTTGGCCTAGAGAGCTGTAGGTTGATACACTAATACATATCGATAGGTTATGTAACCACCGCAAACGATTTCCCGATTTGACGCTCCAGTCCCGAGAGACAGCCGTCTGAAAATCGGCTCGCTTAACTATGGGACAAAAATTTCGAACTTGAATTTCTTTCCTGCTAAAAACAGTTGGGACCTAGAATTTGGGGATTTTACGTAACTTTTAGAGTACTTTAAGAATTTTGGGTCGGTTTTCGATTTTGACGAAAAAAATTTTTTTCGACCCCCTTCCCGCCCCCCTAGCTCGTCTGGAACCCCCCTATGTGGGTCTTTTTATTTCAGAGTACTGTAGCGCCATTTGCTAGCTACAGATTCGTGCCAAGCGCGATAGCCCACGGCCCGGGGTTTTGAACTAATTTGACTCCAAATGGCTGAAAATCGCATTTTTTTCCAGTTTTACAATGGGACAAAATTTCGAACTTGAATTTCTTTCCTGCTAAAAATAGTTCGGACCTAGAATTTGGGGGTTTTACGTAACTTTTAGAGTACTTTAAGAATTTTGGGTCGGTTTTCGATTTTGACGAAAAGAATTTTTTCGACCCCCTTCCCGCCCCCTAGCTCGTCTGGAACCCCCCTATGTGGGTCTTTTTATTTCAGAGTGCTGTAGCGCCATTTGTTAGCTACAGATTGGTGCCAAGCACGATAGCCCACGGCCCGGGGTTTTGCAGTAAATTGACTTCAAATGGCTGAAAATCGCATTTTTTTCAGTTTTACTATGGGACAAAATTTCGAACTTGAATTTCTTTCCTGCTAAAAACAGTTGGGACCTAGAATTTGGGGGTTTTACGTAACTTTTAGAGTACTTTAAGAATTTCTGGTCGGTTTTCGATTTGGACGAAAAAAGTGTTTTTCTACCCCCTCCCCGCCCCCCTAGCTCGTCTGGAACCCCCTATGTGGTTTTTTTATTTCAGAGTGCTGTAGCGCCATTTGTTAGCTACAGATTGGTGCCAAGCACGATAGCCCACGGCCCGGGGTTTTGAAGTAAATTGACTTCAAATGGCTGAAAATCGCATTTTTTTCCAGTTTTACAATGGGACAAAATTTCGAACTTGAATTTCTTTCCTGCTAAAAACAGTTGGGACCTAGAATTTGGGGGTTTTACGTAACTTTTAGATTACTTTAAGAATATTTGGTCGGTTTTCGATTTTGACGAAAAAAATTTTTTCTTCAACTGGCTGAAAATCGCATTTTTTCCAGTTTTACTATGGACATTTTTTCCAGTTTTACTATGAGTAAATTGACTCCAAATAGCTGAAAATCGAAATTCAACTTCGAAATTTTGTCCCATAGTAAAACTGGAAAAAATGCGATTTTCAGCCAGTTAAAGAAAAAATTTTTTTCGTCAAAATCGAAAACCGACCAAATATTCTTAAAGTAATCTAAAAGTTACGTAAAACCCCCAAATTCTAGGTCCGAACTGTTTTCAGCAGGAAAGAAATTCAAGTTCGAAATTTTGTCCCATTGTAAAACTGGAAAAAAATGCGATTTTCAGCCATTTGAAGTCAATTTACTTCAAACCCCCGGGCCGTGGGCTATCGTGCTTGTCACCAATCTGTAGCTAGCAAATGGCGCTACAGTATTCTGAAATAAAAAGACCCACATAGGGGGGTTCCAGACGAGCTAGGGGGTGGGAAGGGGGTCGAAAAAATTTTTTTCGTCAAAATCGAAAACCGACCGAAAATTCTTAAAGTACTCTAAAAGTTACGTAAAAAACCCCAAATTCTAGGTCCGAGCTGTTTTTAGCAGGAAAGAAATTCAAGTTCGAAATTTTGACCCATTGTAAAACTGGAAAAAATGCGATTTTCAGCCATTTGAAGTCAATTTACTTCAAAACCCCGGGCCGTGGGCTATCGTGCTTGACACCAATCTGTAGCTAACAAATGGCGCTACAGTACTCTGAAATAAAAAGACCCACATAGGGGGGGTTCCAGACGAGCTAGGGGGGCGGGAAGGGGGTCGAAAAAAATTTTTTCGTCAAAACCGAAAACCGACCCAAAATTCTTAAAGTACTCTAAAAGTTACGTAAAATCCCCAAATTCTAGGTCCCAACTGTTTTTAGCAGGAAAGAAATTCAAGTTCGAAATTTTTGTCCCATAGTTAAGCCAGCCGATTTTCAGACGGCTGTATCTCAGGACTGGAGCGTCAAATCGGGAAATCCTTTGCGGTGGTTACATAACCTATCGATATGTATTAGTGTACCAACTTACAGCTCTCTAGGCCAAAGTTTCAATTTTGGGTCTGAATACTGAAACTCGATCTGACCACAGAACGACTCGTAATAGTTATTTAATATCAAAACAAATTTACTCGGAAATTACTAGTTGACATTTGCTTTGTCATTTTCATTGTTTTTGTTCTATATGTGCTTCCGATATTATTTCTGAAAGAGCAGGGCATACTAGTAAGGAGAATGCAAGTTTAGCTGCCCTTCCAAAGGGACTGATTAATTTCCAGATGTATCTACTTGGATTATTAGACAGACGGAAACTTGAAAGGTCAGTCCGCAAGGTACACACTCGCTCTACCGTCCAATCTTACATGATGTGGACGGTAGAATCTGTCATCCTCCTTTCTCTTTGTTCAACTGTTTTCATTCCAGAAGCAATAGGCAGCACTGTAAACATTTTCTTTCCCCCTCTACCACCAGAAACTACTATAGAACAACGACAAAAAAGGTAATTAATCGCTTTCACTCTACTGAACTGCGCTGCATTCAACGTTTGGTCATTTGAAGCACACGAATTCAACCAAATTTTTCCCAAATATAGTACCAAGAGTAAAATAGATGCATGCCGCCAATTTTCAGCCTTGTCTGTTGCTTAAAATGTCACTTAGCTAAAGATATTCTGTGCGATTTCCCTGATATTCAAGCGTTGTTGGGGCTAAACTGAATTTTACCATTATACTAAGTGATTTTTTGCGATTTTTAGCCGAAAAATTTGGGCTCAGCCACCCCCGTCGGCTGTCCAAAAAGTATAATTAAAATGATGATTATAATTTACTTAGCAACAGTATTGGGTGGGTGGGCCAGTTTTTAAAATTACTACTGATTTCACACATTGTTGAATATACGCTATGCCTTTCAATGGATATTGCCCAAAATTGGCTTGCATGTAAGTTAGCCTTGGACCTTGGTAGTGTACTGTACTGTCTAGCTAAGATCTGCTATGTTTACCTCAGGTTTTCGTCAATCTGCCGGATGTACAAGTGTGCCCAGAATTCACTGAAAATCGAACAAAACTTCGAAAGCATCCAATCTAACGTCACTCAGTGTTTTCGTGGTTCCCTCAGTCACACACTGAAACGCTACCTCAACAGCACCCTCAGTTTATCATTCACACGCAGACATGTCGATTTTCAAGTCACTTTCTACTGTTCAGACAGTTGTGGACCAACGGGTCCTGCACGACTGATCTCCCAAGGTTGGTCGATAAAGATAGATCGCGCACTTGTTGATCTATATGGAATTCTCTGTAGCACAGCGTGCAAACTGCAAGGTTTTCGCGTATTATTTCTGCACTATTTTGCTTTCCTAGGCTTGCCCACTGTGGTTTTTCTGAGTTTCGTAAACAGGGCCACTTTGCTAGAAATGACCAAAACGCATTCGGGGGCTGCATTGCACTTGCACCTATATGAAATTTACTTTCATGGCAGTGTGAATATCTTAGAATTGCTCGACTACTGTTGGTCAATCTTCCTTTATCTAGACCTCTGGCGTTATACCTGTGCCATGGGTGAATATGTTAGTTGGTACGGCTGCACTTGGGTCTTTAGGCACTGGCTGAAATTTGGAAATCAGCTGGTTTTAATTTGTCTCTTGGCTGACCGGTTAGATAGTCATGTGAGAGGAGTTAGATACTTTCAACTAAGCAGAGATGAACAGCAAGCTAGAGCCAAACATGCGGTTAGAATTGTGTGCGTTGTCAGCTTTCTCTGCTACCTACCTAACCTTCTTTTGCATGCATTGCACCCTCTGTTCAACTACTGGGGAGGTCTTTTGAGTTTTTGGGAGCGCTTTTTCGAATTGGCCGAATTTGTGACTCTGATTTGGCATTCGAGTCTAATGGTCATCTCTGTTGGCGTCCAAATGTGTTTGAGCTTTGCACTGAGAACTAAGTTTACGCTAGCGCACCTGATGTCAGTGCAGTTGGGGCAAATCAATGCAAATGAGTTTGAGCAAAAACAAAAGAATATTCGTTTGCTTTTGTACGGAACAGTGGGGCTCAATCTTGTCTCGGTCACTATTGATGGGTTGTTCGCAGTTTTGAGCAATAATGTAGTGCTGAGAGGTTTTGTTAGCTACCACATCATTCTTCTTCTGACTCGTATTTTGGATATTCTCAGAGTGTTGCTGATGTTTGTGAACGGCTCAGGGGCGGTGGTGGTGCATACGTGTTTGATGAAGAATTATAGACAGGCTTTCAAGCAGACTAAATTTGGAAGAATTATATTTGGCAATTGAAATTGAGAATTAGATAGCCAGTGTGTCTAAATTGGACAAATAAATACACCTACATTATATTCTGTTCGAATTTTAGACAACGGCGTTGCGGACTGATTTAGAAATCACTTTTCAATAATCGAACACATTTAAAACAAACTGTATATTGGCTTTTGAATCGCACTATATTTTATTTTGCCCAATTTCTTGGGTGGCTTTTTAGCTATACATATTGATACATGGGAAACAAAAATCAATGGAAAGAATTTTGTAGTGACATCACAGCTAAATAAACAGTTCTAATCAATTTTTTTATGTTTTAAGCAACAAAATAAAGAGGAAAATGAGCTCAGATGTTGTAAAACATACCACGATCGCAAAATAAGCCGAATTACTAGCGTAAAGTCCAAGAAATTCTATTATTTAAACTATTTGGTTTCATCCGGTATTATTTGGTACATAATAATACCAAATAGCAAATAATACCATTTCTCAAAAAATACCAAATAATACCGGATACCATTTGCATTCCTACATATAACCTGCGCATCAAGCGCAAATTAGCGCACATTACAAAAAGAGTTCAACCACGCGATTTGACAGCACACGCATATGCAATTGAAAATATTGTCTACACTCGTTGGTCCCCACGTGCCTACAGCAGCTGTGCGCCACTTTTACACTGTGGTCCCCAGGCGAAGCCGGTTATAATACGAGCCGTTGCCTAGCGCTCGATAACACAGTCGAGTCAAAAACCGGTGCCAAGATGCTGTTCTGCATTGCAATTCTAGCGCTGAAAACCTACTGGCTGTATAAGGAATTAGTGGCTAAAAGACAAGGTCTCCCACCGGGGCCTCTGCCCTTGCCAATAGTCGGCAATATTTTTCAAGTTGATCACCTAGCAGCAGAGAAAACGTTCTTAGCTTGGTCCAAGAAATATGGTCCAGTCATATCCGTTTGGCTACCCACCCTACAAATCGTGGTGACTGACTTTGAATTGATTAAGGATATGCTGCTTAAACAAGGTGAGGTCTATGCAAACTTTATTAGCTATGCAGTTTGCTGAATCTAGGCGAGACTTTCGCTGGTCGGCCCCAGTCTTATTTGTTTGATTTATTCACCGGACAGGGTGTTCACAAGGGTCTGGCCTTGGCCAACGGTCCATTGCAGAGAGAACAGCGACGTTTTACGCTGCACATTCTCAGGGATTTTGGATTGGGCAGAAATAAAATGGAGCAGTTGATTATGACTGAGGTGCAATCATAGCGATTTGCCGAGTTTTTGGCTTTTTGATAATATTATGTACAATTCAGTGTAACCGCCTAACAGCTCACATGGAATCCCTTATCAAACAAGGCAAGTCAACTGTGTCCCCAAAGGAGCTCTTGAGCATCTGCGTTGGCAGCATCATTAGCTGTCTGGTGTTTGGTCATCCATACGATTTTGACGACGAACGATTCCTCAAGTTGCGACAGTTGATGACAGAGTTCAACAAAATGTTTGCAAATCCACTGCTGCTCGTGTTGGAGCAATGGCCCGCCCTTCGCTTTATCCCACCTTGGCGTGGCCTATACACAGAGCTATTGGATCAGGAACTGAAGTTCAGAAAGTTTTTCTTTGATGAAATAGATGCACACAAGTCAGCCTTTGACCCATCCACCTCACCAGCTGACTACATCGATGCCTTTCTGAAGCAACGACAGAAGCGATTGGATTCTGGAGATGAAGAAGGAGGATTTTGGTACAAACTGACCAACCAAACTAACAACCGACCGACCGACCGACCGACCGACCGACCGACCGACCGACCGACCGACCGACCGACCGACCGACCGACCGACCGACCGACCGACCGACCGACCGACCGACCGACCGACCACATGGCCACACAACCGACTTACCAACCTAACAACCGACCGACCAACTTACTGACTGACTGACAAAACTGACTGACTGACCATCCAACCAACCCACCGCCCGGCTGCCCAACCGACTGACTGATAAAAAACTGACTCACTGACCAACCAACCAACTGACCAACACAAGTGACTGACTGACCAACTGACGACCGACTGACCCAAGTGACTGACTGATTCACTGACTGACCAGCCAACTGACCAAATGTTTGGCTAACCAAAGAACAAGTAAACAATTTCAAACTTTTCAGTGACTGGCAGCTGTATTTAGCAAGCATTGATCTGTGGATGGCCGGCCATGAAACAACCCTTACCACCCTATGTTGGGCAATCCTGATCATGCTGCACCATCCTGAAGTGGCTGCGAAAGTACGCAGAGAAATTGACGAGGTTGTGGGTGACAGAGAGATCACTCTGACTGACAAAAACAAACTCCCTTATGTGGTGGCAACGCTGCATGAGGTGCAGCGATTCGCTGACATACTACCACTCAGCTTGCCTCACATGAACATTCAGCCAGCAGAGGTGGGCGTTGAAAGCATTCCTGCCGGCTGTCCAGTACTTCCCGTTCTCACTGCAGTGCACAAAAGTCCAGACCTCTTTCCAAATCCTGATAAATTTCTTCCCGACCGATTTCTTGAAGATGGCAGCACTACCCTGAAGAAGATAGAGCATGTGATTCCGTTCAGTTTGGGCAAAAGGTCGTGTCTGGGCGAGTTTGGCTAGGATGGAACTGTTCCTGATTTTTGCCTCACTCATGCACAAGTTTGACCTCTCCGTGCCTGACGGCGAAAGTTTGGTTGACTTGCAACCTGTGACCGGATTTACTAACAGTACAAAGGAATACAACGTTGTTGTTTGTGAGCGTCTGTGATGCTGAGTATGTGCTAGGTGATCCTGGGATGCATTGGGCTAGACTAATTTTTTGTTGAATTCAGTACATGTGCCTACTTCATTTGTATATGCAAATGCAAAGTGCTTATAAGTAAGTGTGTGCATATATATAGGGTGTGCCAAAAAACAACCTAACAGATTTTTTACAGTGGCAACCGCAAATCCCAACCGATTTGAATGATTGTTTTTTGAATGAAAGACAAATAAATTATTGACAGATTGGTGCAATTTTCATTAAGACACTCTGCTTGGTTCCTGAGATATTTGCCATCTAATTTGAAACACTGATTGTGGTATAATGAGCAAACAGTGATTATGACAATCCAGCAGGGTTTTTGTTGTAGCAATCGTAAATCACAACCGATTCGAATGAATCCTTTTTTAAATGAAAGATAGATAAATTCTTGGAAAAATACTGAAAATTTTATCAAGATACTCTATTTAGGTCCTGAGATATTTACAAAGACACCAAATTTGGAAGAATTATGTTTGGCAACTGAAATTGAGAATTAGATAAGTAGGTAGTACGTGCATGTGTATAAATTGGACAAATAAATACACCAACGTAAATTCTGTTCGAATTTTAGACAACGGCGGTGCAGTAACTGTGCGACTGATTTAGAAAACACTTTTCAATAACTGAACACATTTAAACCAAACAGTAAATTGGCTTTTGAATCGCACTATGTTTTATTTTGCCCGATTTCTTGGTTGGCTTTTTATCTATCTATTGATACATGGCAAACAAAAATCAATGGAAAAGCAGTCATGTGGATATACAGAGTTCGTAAAAAATACAACCCGGCAGATTTTTTTACTGTGGCAACCGAAAATCTCAACCGATTTGAATAACTATAATTTTAAATGAAAGATTGAGAAAGTCTTGAAATTTTGGCAAAGAACTAGAGGAATTTATATTTTATTATGTTGCATATCATAATAATACGGATTCCTACTACTGCTGAGGGCTACTAGACAGTCAGAGAGACTAAGCCATAGACGAATCGGTTCCTTTTATGGCTTACCTCTCCGACTATGGCTATGATGTTCCATCGATGGCTATTGAACGCCTACTTAGCCATACATGGCTACTTAGCCCTCTATGGCTACTTAGCCCTCTATGGCTACTTAGCCTTCTATGGCTACTACTCTTCCACAGCATAGCCAACTATGGCTATGTAGCCATCTATGGCTACGTAGCCATCTATGGCTAAAAGTGAGCGGACCCTGTTTTTGTAGTCATAGATGGCTATGTTGATACATATTTGGCTGAAAGGAGCGGGGCCTGCCTCTGTAGTCATAGATAGCTACTTAGCCCTCTATGGCTACCCCGTTTGGGCAGACCAAACTCCGATTGGAGTAGTTTTCTGATGGTTCCCAATGAGCCCCTCACATGACAGGACCGAATGTTATGACTTTTCGTGGTGGGACCCTAACCGGGAAGATTTGTCATCAGTAAGAAGTGCGCCAAATTCAAATCACTCAGGTACTGGCACCTTCTACTGAATCTAAATCGTCTTCATCCTCCAGGCCACCTCTGCCATTCGCTGACTTCCAGATCGTACCAGAACCATTTCGATCATCCAGCCCGCCACTCACGATTTGCACATCATCAATCTTCGCCGAAGTACTATCCTGAGAATCGGCCGATTTGGAGTGGAAGAAGGTGAAGCTGCCGATTTTCCTTCAGCTTTCCACGATTCCCACTCTTCTAGCTTCTCCACTTCTTCAACAAACTCTCTCCTTCCAGCCACACCACTTTGATCTACCTTAAATCGTCTTGCCGAAGTACTATCCCGAGAATCGGCCGATTTGGAGTGGAAGAAGGTGAAGCTGCCGATTTCCCTTCAGCTTTCCACAATTCCCACTCTTCTAGCTTCTGTACATTTTCAACAAAGTCTCTCCTTCCAGCCACACCACTTTTATCTACTTTAAATCGTCCCGCCGAAGTACTATCCCGAGAATCGGCCGATTTGGAGTGGAAGAAGGTGAAGCTGCCGATTTTCCTTCAGCTTTCCACGATTCCCACTCTTCTAGCTTCTGTACTTCTTCAACAAACTCTCTCCTTCCAGCCACACCAGTTTGATCTACTTTAAATCGTCCCGCCGAAGTACTATCCCAAGAATCGGCCGATTTGGAGTGGAAGAAGAGTGGAAGAAGGTGAAGCTGCCGATTTTCCTTCAGCTTTCCACGATTCCCACTCTTCTAGCTTCTCCACTTCTTCAACAAACTCTCTCCTTCCAGCCACACCACTTTGATCTACCTTAAATCGTCTTGCCGAAGTACTATCCCGAGAATCGGCCGATTTGGAGTGGAAGAAGGTGAAGCTGCCGATTTCCCTTCAGCTTTCCACAATTCCCACTCTTCTAGCTTCTGTACATTTTCAACAAAGTCTCTCCTTCCAGCCACACCACTTTTATCTACTTTAAATCGTCCCGCCGAAGTACTATCCCGAGAATCGGCCGATTTGGAGTGGAAGAAGGTGAAGCTGCCGATTTTCCTTCAGCTTTCCACGATTCCCACTCTTCTAGCTTCTGTACTTCTTCAACAAACTCTCTCCTTCCAGCCACACCAGTTTGATCTACTTTAAATCGTCCCGCCGAAGTACTATCCCAAGAATCGGCCGATTTGGAGTGGAAGAAGGTGAAGCTGCTGATTTTCCTTCAGCTTTCCACGATTCCCAATCTTCTAGCTTCTGTACTTCTTTGACATGCTTTCTCCTTTGAGGCACACCTCTTCGATCCACTTCAAATCGCGCCGCCGAAGTACTATCCCGAGAATCGGCCGATTCGGAGTGGACGAAGGTGAAGCTTCCGATTTTCCTTCAACTTTCCGTTATTTTAACTAGTGCTTCAAATAGAACGTTTGCATCAAATATGCTTACTACAGTATCCGATCCAATCGGGACCATCATATTCAGACTTAGCTAAGCGAGAGCTTTTGATTGAGTACCTACATGCCTATGTTACGAAGCAGCGTTAAAAAGTTAGAAAATTTGCATAAAAAATTTGCATATTCAAAATGTCAATTTTTACGTAGCCATCTATGGCTACATAGCCATCTATGGCTACGTAGCCTTCTATGGCTAAAATGGCTCAATCGTTTTTAGCCATAAAAGGCTACATAGCCATAGATGGCTATGTAGCCATAGATGGCTACATAGAATCCGATAGCCATCTGTGGCTACTCTCAAAATGAAACTGAAGTTCGGAATTTGCCGATCAACAATTTCAGTTTCATTTTGAGAGTAGCCATAGATGGCTATCGGATTCTATGTAGCCATCAATGGCTACATAGCCATCTATGGCTATGTAGCCTTTTATGGCTAAAAACGATTGAGCCATTTTAGCCATGGAAGGCTATGTAGCCATAGATGGCTATGTATAATTCGATAGCCATCTATGGCTACTCTCAAAATGAAACTGAAATTCGGAATTTGCCGATCAGCTATTTCAGTTTCATTTTGAGAGTAGCCATAGATAGCTATCGGATTCTATGTAGCCATCAATGGCTACATAGCCATCTATGGCTATGTAGCCTTTTATGGCTAAAAACGATTGAGCCATTTTAGCCATAGAAGGCTACGTAGCCATAGATGGCTATGTAGCCATCTATGGCTACTCTCAAAATGAAACTGAAATTGCTGATCGGCAAATTCCGAATTTCAGTTTCATTTTGAGAGTAGCCATAGATGGCTATCGAATTATACATAGCCATCTATGGCTACATAGCCTTCCATGGCTAAAATGGCTCAATCGTTTTTAGCCATAAAAGGCTACATAGCCATAGATGGCTATGTAGCCATAGATGGCTACACAAAAATTCGATAGCTATCTATGGCTACTCTCAAAATGAAACTGAAATTGCTGATCGGCAAATTGCGAATTTTAGTTTCATCTTGAGAGTAGCCATAGATGGCTATCGGATTCTATGTAGCCACCTATGGCTACATAGCCATCTATGGCTATGTAGCCTTTTATGGCTAAAAACGATTGAGCCATTTTAGCCATAGAAGGCTACGTAGCCATAGATGGCTATGTAGCCATAGATGGCTACGTAAAAATTGACATTTTGAATATGCAAATTTTTTATGCAAATTTTCTAACTTTTTAACGCTGCTTCGTAACATAGGCATGTAGGTACTCAATCAAAAGCTCTCGCTTAGCTAAGTCTGAATATGATGGTCCCGATTGGATCGGATACTGTAGTAAGCATATTTGATGCAAACGTTCTATTTGAAGCACTAGTTAAAATAACGGAAAGTTGAAGGAAAATCGGAAGCTTCACCTTCGTCCACTCCGAATCGGCCGATTCTCGGGATAGTACTTCGGCGGCGCGATTTGAAGTGGATCGAAGAGGTGTGCCTCAAAGGAGAAAGCATGTCAAAGAAGTACAGAAGCTAGAAGATTGGGAATCGTGGAAAGCTGAAGGAAAATCAGCAGCTTCACCTTCTTCCACTCCAAATCGGCCGATTCTTGGGATAGTACTTCGGCGGGACGATTTAAAGTAGATCAAACTGGTGTGGCTGGAAGGAGAGAGTTTGTTGAAGAAGTACAGAAGCTAGAAGATTGGGAATCGTGGAAAGCTGAAGGAAAATCAGCAGCTTCACCTTCTTCCACTCCAAATCGGCCGATTCTCGGGATAGTACTTCGGCGGGACGATTTAAAGTAGATAAAAGTGGTGTGGCTGGAAGGAGAGACTTTGTTGAAAATGTACAGAAGCTAGAAGAGTGGGAATCGTGGAAAGCTGAAGGGAAATCGGCAGCTTCACCTTCTTCCACTCCAAATCGGCCGATTCTCGGGATAGTACTTCGGCAAGACGATTTAAGGTAGATCAAAGTGGTGTGGCTGGAAGGAGAGAGTTTGTTGAAGAAGTGGAGAAGCTAGAAGAGTGGGAATCGTGGAAAGCTGAAGGAAAATCGGCAGCTTCACCTTCTTCCACTCCAAATCGGCCGATTCTCAGGATAGTACTTCGGCGAAGATTGATGATGTGCAAATCGTGAGTGGCGGGCTGGATGATCGAAATGGTTCTGGTACGATCTGGAAGTCAGCGAATGGCAGAGGTGGCCTGGAGGATGAAGACGATTTAGATTCAGTAGAAGGTGCCGGTACCTGAGTGATTTGATTTTGGCGCACTTCTTACTGATGACAAATCTTCCCGGTTAGGGTCCCACCACGAAAAGTCATAACATTCGGTCCTGTCATGTGAGGGGCTCATTGGGAACCATCAGAAAACTACTCCAATCGGAGTTTGGTCTGCCCAAACGGGGTAGCCATAGAGGGCTAAGTAGCTATCTATGACTACAAAGGCAGGCCCCGCTCCTTTCAGCCAAATATGTATCAACATAGCCATCTATGGCTATGTAGCCATCTATGACTACAAAAACAGGGTCCGCTCACTTTTAGCCATAGATGGCTATGTAGCCATAGATGGCTACATAGCCATAGATGGCTAAGTAGCCATAATTGGCTATGCTGTGAAACAGCGGTAGCCAACTATGGCTACATAGCCATCTATGGCTACATAGCCATCTATGGCTATGTAGCCATCTATGGCTAAAATCGAGGTGGCCCTACACTTTTAGCCATAGATGGCTATGTAGCCATAGATGGCTATGTTGATGCGTAGCCATCTATGGCTATGTAGCCATCTATGGCTAAACTCGAGGAGGCCCCGCCTTTTTAGCTATCTATGGCTACGTAGCCATAGATGGCTATGTAGCCATAGATGGCTACATAGCCATAGTTGGCTATGCTGTGGAAGAGTAGTAGCCATAGAAGGCTAAGTAGCCATAGAGGGCTAAGTAGCCATAGAGGGCTAAGTAGCCATGTATGGCTAAGTAGACGTTCAATAGCCATCGATGGAACATCATAGCCATAGTCGGAGAGGTAAGCCATAAAAGGAACCGATTCGTCTATGGCTTAGTCTCTCTGACTGACTAGAGGCTTTACAGTCGACACACACTCTCGGTTACTTCATCAGTACAGTAAGGCATCGTTAGCAAACGGTTAGAGGTTTGAACCCCGCCGGAGCAAAAATAATTTTGAAATTCTCAGTGACGTAGTAAGACTGAATCTGTCTTGAGATCGCTGGGGGTGCCGTGACGTCAGATGACGTCACTGCACCCCCCAGTGGACCGACCCTCGCTACTACTGCCCTTCCAAAGGAAATAAAGTAAGCTGCTGATCTGAATCTGCAGAATGGTTTATATATCCGAACAGTTAATAAGTAACAGAGCAATAATATGACATCTACTCACCATACACCACTGGGTATGTTACTGCAGTTAAATAATATCTCAGCATGACCAAACAAAACAACAACCCCATGCTTCTTATATGACGCTTTCAGGTTCCTTGGCCCAGCCACCGCCGGCCCAACCTGTGCAGTGCTGACACCTAAGACTTTTCTACAAGCAGTACGAATGGTCTTATTGAAGATAAGATAGATCAGAGGGTTGATGGTGAAGTTAATGCACAAAAACAGCGAAGAAAGATTAGCTTCTACTGGTCCTGCATACCAGACTACGTTCATGCTCAAATAGACCACGATTACAATTGAGAACTGCACACACAGCCTCACATCGACAGCACTGCTGTTCAGATGTGCGGTCTGATTTTTGTGCGTCATCCACAGCTGAGCGAACACAAAGACATAGAGAAGACAGGGCATTAGACAAGTGGGGTAGGTGATGCCGTACATATCTACTGCACTCATAAAATCTGTGCTATTGGGCATCGGCACATAGTAGGAGCCGATTAACTGCGAATCCCATACTACCGGACAACTCGCCGCGTCAGTGGCTCAGTGGGTAGCTCGCTGCCTCTGAGTCACGGCGGCCGCTGCATCCCTAGTGGTTGTAGTGGTTCATCCTCTCGGCGTGGCAAGTTTCTTGCTGCAAAGAGTTGGTCGTCGGCACAACGCTCCACCCAGGCCACCGAAAACTGGTTACAGTGAGTAGGTAAAATGGGAACCAACTGGATCTGCCGTTGCACCGAAAGCCGCTCCTAAAAGCATGCCGCGTTGGAGGGAAGATCAACGACGTCAGGAGCCGTCTGAGAAACCAGCAATAAGGCCAATACCGGTTTGGCCACTTGGCCGGGCGGCCGTTGGGAGCTGTCGGCACCATGACGTCACCACGCCAGGCACTCTCTTAGTACCTGGCGCCCAACAGCATGGCTTGGGTGGCTTGGCAGTGAAAGAAGGGCAAACGTCCGAGATGACGATATAAGGGGTAACGAAATGGACCGTGCAGGTCTGATCGTAGGGCCGTACATTGTACGACCCCCCCGCCAGATCGGATCGGATCGGATCGGATACCGGACAACAGAGCAGGAATCTGTGGACGACGCAGTAAATCGAACACACGGCCCAAACCAGAATCACACCGGACGTCATCATCCTCACCCCAGCGAAACTGTCTGCCACCCAGTATAAACAGACATGCATGAAACGATTGTAAGCAAGCAGAATCATGTGAAGTGAGGAGCAGGCCCAGGAGAGGTTGCCGACTGCGCCCCAGAAATAAGAGGCCCCTGAGAAGAACTCAGAGAACCCTGAAAATGCTCGATCGTGCCAAGTGAGCCCCGGAAACAGCTTAGTGAATCGGACGCCGCTAAACTGACGATTAGAATCAGTCCCGGACTAGACTTGAATTCGGTGTGTTTGAGAACAGCCAGTGTTATGAAGACCTAAAATATTCATACATGTAGGTACATATTGGTAAGGTAGACAGCGACAGATAGACGGTAGACCCAGCTAAACAGCGCATCCCTTGCAGGGCAAGGAGGGATTTGAGGGTATGAGTAAGGCTTCAGGTGCGTACTTACTTAACTTTAGAATGTCTCGTAAATCCCACTCAGACTCCCTGCCTTTTCAGTTTTAGACTAGATTTCTACACCAAATCGTTAAAATGTCACTATTCAGGTTTGCAAAAATGGCTCAAGTAGAGTAACAGTTGTACCGGCATGACAGAACCGACGCTGTAGAGGAGAAAGAGTGTCACGGCCAACGGAAAGGATACATCCATCTTTTCAAATCTACAGAGTTCAACTTACAGTGGGAAAATATCGAAAATTTTAAAACAGATTAATATAACTATACATATATGTTTTTCGCCTATCAAACATATAAATAACACATATAGTTATATGTTTCTGAAAATTGAATATGCACATATTTTTAAACATGAAACATATTTGTGTAAAAGTCGCTTATTCACTTAAATTTTGTCTTAATTTTCGATAATTCAAGCTTGAGATTCTGAATTTCCTGTTTAAAACGGTTTGTAACAATTTAGATAGCATACTAAGATTCAACAAGTTTAAGTGAAAGTCAGATTTTGGAAAAGTTTGCTGTCAAACAGCAACGAAAAGTCTTGAAATCATGAATTCCTATAGCAAAAATATGTATATGTTTCCAGAAACATATTGGCCTCAAAACATATTTGACATGCAAACATATTCAGAAACATAAACATATATGTTTTCCCAAAAACTAACATATTTATGTTTTAAAACATATACATAAAACATATATGTTTCCCACAGTAGTTCAACTTTGACCGCGTCCTTCCGTTTTATGGTTGGCTAGTGATCAGGCCTGTACCAGTGTGGTGCACATTTTATCTAGGTAACTAGGTAACTAAGTATACCTAGTATTACCTAGTTAATTTTCGGGTAGGCTACCTAGATTTACTTTACCTAGTTGCTGGTTACTCTATTTTACCTAGTTTTACTTTACCTAGTTTTATATCCGGTTGAGGTGCTATCCGCCCACTATTTGACCCCAATTAGTGGCCAGCCCAGAGCGCGGACTAATTAGGTGCTATCCGCCTACTATCAAGTGCTGTCCGCCGCCAAGGTAATTAATAGAGAACTCATACTTATCCTTTCTATTAGCGCTCTACACAACAAATAATACTACGTACGTATAGCACAACAAAATAATTAACATCAATCACAGTCGATCCGATGTGCGGGGGGCCTTACGGCCTGCGATCAGACTCGAGGTCCATTTCGCTTCCCCGTGATTCGTCATCTCGGACGTTGCCCTTCTTTCACTGCCAGCCACTCCTAGCCATGCTGCTGGGTGCCGGTCACCAGGAGGGCGGCCGGCGTGTCGATGCCATGATGCTGACAGCTCCCGACGGCCGAGGGCTCCCCGGCATAGTTGGTTTCTCAGACAGCTTCTGACATCGTAGATGTTCTTCCCAACGCGGCATGCTTTGTGGAGCGGCTTCGGTGCAACGGCAGATCCAGTTGGTTCCCATTTTACCTACTCGCTGTAACCAGCTTTCGGTGGCCTGGGTGGAGCGTTGTGCCGACGACCAACTCTTTGCAGCAAGAGACTTGCCGCGCCGAGAGGATGAACCACTACAACCGCTGGGGATGCAGGGGCCGGCGTGACTCAGAGGCAGCGAGCTACCCACTGAGCCAACGACGCGGCTTCAATCACAGTCAATTCTCAGAACAAAAACCAGGGATCATCAAAAATCATCTGCTCATTGGCCATGCCAAAGTGCTTGTCCACTCCAAGACAGTAGCTCAAATGGTCCAAGTAGCGAGCGATTCGTTCGTTCAGATGGTTGGCCGGCCTCCAAAACTCGGTGTTCCAGAAGATGTTGAAGCGGTGCTTGGCCAGAGCGATTCTCTGGTCATTCAAGACGTATTCGGCCAGTCGTCGATTAGGTACCTCGCCTCTTTCGAGCTGCCCGATCTTGACCTGCTGATAGTTGTGAATGCTCTGGTACTCGACGAGAAACTCCGTAAGGGGCATGCACTTCGCCTTTCGACGTCGCAGTTGAAACCGGTAAACATGGTTTTCATGCACACGACTAACAAATTTCACACATTTAGCATCCATTTTGGATTTGCCAAACTCGGCCGGTCCAAAGTCAGCCACCTCCATGCTTATCAGAGTGACCAGAAAAGAAACCTGCGCGGCCGCCTTTTTGAACTTAATTATTGGGCGGCCGGCCGGGCCTCTCAGCCATTTTCTTTCCCTCTTTATCTTATTTAGGAGTCACTGTTACATGTCACTCAAATTTGACCTGCGTAGGGGAGGTGTCCTATCCCCAGGCAACCCTCTTGGTCATATTTAGGCTAATTGCGCACTGTGCCTGCATTCAAAACTGGTCTGTCACTCTAATCAGACGTTAGTAGGCGAATCGCACCGACAAGTAGGCGCAAGGCACCTTAGTGGTTGGCGGATAGCACCTAGTGGTCGGCGGATAGCACCTCTTTAGTGAGTGAGTAGGCGGAAAGCACCGGTAGGCGGATTGCACTTACACCTTATATCCACATAACTAGGTACTTCTAGGTAGAACAAGTTTACCTAGTTTGATATTTTCAGTTTTACGTGGCTTTTTCAGTCAGCAAACCTTCAAATCTCCGGCTTTCCCACAATTACAGTGGCCCAGAGATGAATTTCTGACTTATTTGATCAATAAAATACAAATATTTACTAGAAATGTGTCAAATTTCGTAAATTTTAACTCCACTATCTTCATCATTGTTCTATTGAACCATAAAAAATAATATTTTGACTTGATTTCGAGCGTTTTAGGTTTACCTAGTATTACCTAGTTTTTCTGGGCTTTACCTAGTATTACTTTACCTAGTTTGTTAGCTGAGAACTTTACCTAGTATTACTTTACCTAGTTTTTTAGGTGCCAACTTTACCTAGTATTACTTTACCTAGTTGCAAATTTTCAAAATGCACCACACTGGCCTGTACCTGGATGTCACACTATAGAGCACTCTGCAACAGTTGGTTAGCACTCGAATAGACACTGTTTTAGACGTTAATAGCGACGAGAAGCCACACCAGAGAATAGCGAAAGCGAGAATAATTATGCCTATAGAGGCACGTCGAGCTGCGAACGAAGGTTTATTGGCACGGCGCCATCCACGTTGTAACAGACTCGCGTACACACAAGAAACGAGTAACCGGAAAACAACAACTGAGCGAGGGCTCCTCTGCCCTCTCAGCGACACGCGGATGAAAGTAGGCCAGCGGCCAAATTTGTACAGTTCTATGTACACAACCGCAAATAACGCAAAGAATACGAGGCTAGTATCAGCGAATCAAGTCGGTAATGTACCCTAGCACTTTTGAACGTAAAATGGAAAAAGCCTTCAAAACCTGCAGTGCACTCTCAGTTAGCAATCTGATTAGTTTGAAGAGCAGCTCCACTATTCAGTTGACCTTGCCTCATCAGCTGTAAATATTATACAGTCAGGCACTTAACGCCATCTATGGTACTGGCACCATATATGGTACCGGTACCTAGGCTAGTGGAAAGATATGGTACCTCCACGTTCGGCCACTGTGGTTGTACCATACATGGTACCCCTACCATGGCATTGGTACCTGCACCGATACATGTATATGGTACAGACACTCGTGGCTATGGGTAGAGGTACCATATATGGTGCCAGTACAGTACCATAAAACGGCGTTAATTAGCAGAAAGCCAGAAATCAACTGCTCTCTGCTAGTGTTGTTATGGCTACTGATCGACTGGCACTTCAGACAACCCGTCTTTCACGCAAATACCGAATCAATCTTCCAGGTGAAAAACCAAATCGACGGATTTTTCGCGGGGGAAGAAATATCACGCGTCAACGGTCAGCGACATTTGGAAGTCAGGCCAGATCGCCCGAACCATAAGTATGCTGACCACATAACAGCAAGACGTAATCAAAATTTATACCGCTAGTCTACCAAACTGGAGCGTGTGTAGTACTGTATGAACAGGGATCTATCCAACAAATCAGATAACTAAAGTACAATATCAATTGACTCCCAGAGACTACCATATCTAACACGCCATTTGACCAATTAGTTCGGCAGCAGGTGTCAAAATCTGAAGAAAATCAGGTTGGAGCTTGCGTCATTTTCGATCGAAATTTTGACTTAGCGCCACTCTGGTAAAAGTGGTCGTAGATCAATTTCGCGTATATGGTTGGATAGCCCATCACATTCTACCTCCGATGATCTATTGCGGGACGCTCTAGCTTCATAGACACCGGAATTGTGAATGATTCCAAAAGATACCGCAAATTTTTTTGAAAATTAAAACATGAATAACTCAAAAACGGGGCCGATGCCAATAAAAGTGAAAACACCAACGTGTAGAGGACGACGTGTTCTATCTGCCCTGAAAGTATGACCAAAATCTGCGAGGGACGTCAAAAGATTATTTTTTACTTTTTAAAATAACCCCTAAAATCAACGGTATTCACGCTGGCCTGAATCGATCAGCCCCAAACTTCGTGGGTGTAGTGGTCATAGCAAGACTAATTTATGCTGAAGATATAACCGCGATCGGCAATTTCGCACTGGAGAACCAGTTGAAAATGTCCAAAATCACGTTTTTGGCCATAAATACCCCAAGCGGTATCGCAGAGCAAAAATACCACAGTGGTGGTGTTTTATACTAAAGACCTATTGATTCATCACATAAAAAGTATAGGTCAGAAAATTTCCTGTTCCGCCCTTATAAGGGGACCTGCCCGGTTCTTAAAAAATATGGCTCTTAAATTGAAGGGCTGAATTTATAGTAAATTTAGTAAATAGTAAAATAAAACTCCACTAGTAAAACAACAGTACAATGAAGGTCGCAGGGCTCTGGTGGGTCGAAAGGTGTGATATGCTAAATCTTAGATAATAAGTCGGGTGGGGGAAGGCAGACCCCCGGACCCCCACATACATGTGTGGTTTCTACTTTTACGTAGTCATTGCGTGTAGCAGCGTATAGATTAGCTGAACGATTAGTAAATTAAGTTGCAGATATGTAAATTGCGGTTGCTAGGTAATCCGTACTGCCACCACCAGCAATACGTAGTGAAAGTCACTTGACCACCGCAAGCGAGAGAGTAGGGAGTTATGTGTCGCCAACTGGTCAACTACTTTATTTCAGCAGTCCTCTCCTTTGCTCTAGTCTATTCTCAAAGTTAGTTAGTTGGTATATTGGTGTTTGTTTATTCTATTGTAGCACGTCCAGCTGTCAAATTTTAAAAAAAGCAAATGAAAATACCAGAATTCCTGCAAACCAGTTAGCAATTTCTCAACATGCTTGCTTACTATAAGAGTGCGAGTGAACTGGTATAAGGAACTGGGTGTATTTGGTGTTTTCCGAGTATTGGTTGGGTACTGGAGTTTTCGTGTCCCAACCAACACTCAATACTAATTGGGACCTGAAAGAATTTAATAAAAACGACATTGACCAGGAAAAATCGAAATCGCTCATCGGCGATTAGGTCTAAAAATAGGAAGCCGTTTTTTGCGTTTATCAACTGAAAGTTTGTAGAATTTCTCAAACTAGTGTTTGCCTTCATGCCATACATGTAGCAGGTCATCCGCCGAAGGGGGAGGGGGGTTGGGGGGTCTGGCGCCGGCCGAGGGGTTTGAGCCAAAATTTTGGGAGGGGGTTGGGCTCTAAAAAACGCTCAAAAATCGCAGTTTTTTGGCTAAAAATCGGAGCTGTTTGGTAGTAAAACAAAAATTAAATTTACTACAAATTCAGCTCTTCAATTAAATTTTTGTTTTTGTTTTACTACCGGGTTTTTCCGTATAAACGCCCCCCAAATAGTGGCCCCCTGGGCGTTTATTTGGAAAGGCTTTCCAAATAAACGCCCATGGGCGTTTATTAAGATAAAACATTTTGTCCAGGAAAAGATAAAAAATATGGTGAAAAATGGGTTAAAACCTCATAAATTGGGGCTAGAAGCATGAGTTTCAGTATAGAAAGACGATAAAATCAGTTGTTGTTGAAGAGTCAGTGTAAAAAATCAACTCACAGACAGACCGCGCTCAGCCAGAAAGCAGTTGCCAATTTCAAATAAACGCACATGTACAGTACTTTCCAAATAGCCGCCCCTGGGCGTATATTCAGATTAGAACAGAATGTGTGAAAAGTGCCAAAACTAAATAAACGCCCATGGGCGTTTTTACGGAAAAACCCGATACCAGGCAGCTCCAATTTTACTAATTTTTGTTTTACTAATACTTTTACTAATTTTACTACTATTTTACTACGATTTTACTAGTCATTAGGGGCAATTTTGCATCAATGATGCCAAGATCTTATAAATAATTAATGTTGGTACTAAATAGTTGCTAAATTTGATTATGATACGAGGTTTTCAAGAACTTTAGAGACAAAATGTGTGAAATTCGACTGACAAAATTGCTCCCACACATCTTTTATTGCAAAATTCATACATGTAGGAGGGGGGTTTTGGGGGGGTTTAGCCCCCCCCAGGCCCGATTTTCGGCAAAAAAACCCCCCCTAGCCGAATTCTGGGGGGGTTTTTTTCTGAAACCCTATTTTGGGTTACAAACTGCTAAAATTCAGGGTTTCAAGACTTATATACCGTAATTTAGCATTTCAAAAGCCCTAAATAGGGTTCCGGAACCCTAGTTAGGGTTTCAGAAACCCAAAGTAATGCCTCCGGAACCCTATTTAGGGTTTCAGAAACCCTAAATAGTGTTCCGAAACCCTGTTTTGGGTACCTGAAAGCCTAAATAGGGTTCCGGAGCCCTAATTTGGGTTTCAAAAGCCCTAAATAGGGTTCCGAAACCCAGTTTTGGGTTTCTGAAACCCTAATTTGGGTTTCTGAAACCCTAATTTGGGTTTCTGAAACCCTAAATAGGGTTCCGGAACCCTAGTTAGGGTTTCAGAAACCCAAAGTAATGCCTCCGGAACCCTATTTAGGGTTTCAGAAACCCTAAATAGTGTTCCGAAACCCTGTTTTGGGTTTCTGAAACCCTAAATAGGGTTCCGGAACCCTACTTTGGGTTTCAAAAACCCTAAATAGGGTTACGGAACCCTAATTTGGGTTTCACAGAGACTAAACAGGGTTTCTGGAGGCCCAAATAGGGTTCCGGAACCCTAATTTGGGTTTCACAGAGACTAAACAGGGTTTCTGGAGGCCCAAAGTAGGGTTCCGGAACCCTAATTTGGGTTTCAAAAGCCCTAAATAGGATTTTCTTCACATTTTAAACCAATAAATAGGGTTTTATAGGGAATTTTTGCACTTCTGACAGGATTTTTACCGGATTTTTAGTCCTCAAAACCCTGTTTTGAGCCCAAAAAAAGGTCGCTAAAACCCACTTTTGGACACCAAAAAAAGGTCGCTGAAACCCCCTTTGGAAATAGTGCTGAAACCCTATTTTGGATCTGGAAAAAACCCCCCCCAGCCGAAAACCCAGCTACATGTATGGCAAAATTGATCAAGAATTCAGCTGGAATTCACCAAAAACTAGTAAAATAGTACTAAACTTTTCATTTTACTATTGACGGTCTTTGTTAATTTAATTTAATTTTTACTTTACTATTGACTCTTAATTTTACTTTTTACTATTATTTTACTACTAGTAAAATACCACTAGTATTACTAATTTTTGTTTTACTATACTGTAGTAAAATAACAGTATTATTCGGTATTGGGTATTGCATTGGATACTATGGGTGTCAGCAGGTATCTGGGATTTGTTCCGGTCCGCCAGGTCAGGCTGCTCAGGAGAGGCATGCCTGCCTGGCCGGCCTGGGGCCCCTAAAAATGGTTCCCTTCCCGGCCTGTCAATTTGTTGCTTTGTCTCTAACTAACTTCTGTCTAACTGACCGCAAAAGAGGAATAAAGGAACAAGTGGTGGTAAAAATCTTTCAAAATTCTAGCATTCCAAGAGCAATGCGAAGCGCTGGATGCAGTGGCTAATACCTATGCTTTATATTACAAACGAATGTGTTACGTGGGCAAGACATCTCCCTACAGTTACTACACCAGCATCAACCTTGCCATACACTGTCCCGACTTTCCCAATGGTTTTCTGGCCTTCGTCAACACCAAACCTCTTCTGGACCTCTTGCTTCAGAAAATCGTTACTCCGGTACATACAGTAGTACATAAAATTCAATGTTTAGAAACATTACATGCATAGGTTGAAAAACTCCTTACTGCAGGCTAACCAGCTATTTTGGACTGGTTTGTACCAGAAAATAACTGGGGTCAACGAACCGACCTACGGATGGGCCTGGAAGTACCCTGACATTCTGTGGCCGTATGAACTGACTCTTTGGAACAACCAGGACAACAACCCCTCAAACCTCGACCCCCCTCCAGAGCCCCCTACCACTCATCCCAAGAACGCTGGGAACAACGCCAACCTACACAAAGCTGTCACTGGATACAGGGAGGGGACTCATACTAGAAACCTTCGCATTTTGTGTCAGTACCAAGGTATGCATTTAGTTTCAGATGAGTTAGTTTTTGACATGTGTAGTGGAAAAGAAAGTCTAAACAAACTACTTATCTGTAATTTTCTTCATAATAAAATAACAACCGGTTCTAGTTGTGCATAGCAGCAGAGCCAAGGGGAGAGGGTACGCAGTGGGCACACCCCTTTGTCTCCCATTAGATCTGAGATTTGTTGCAGTTGTTAGAACATACACAAGTCGTTTCTTAGAGATCCTTTGCAGATCCGATCCCGAAACCAACCAGAGGCCAGTTTCTGAAGAAAGCGGTCAACATGCGTCTGTCCAATCTGACCGTCTACGAAGAGGAGTTTGGCCTGGCCAACCAAGGTCGATGCGGAATCAAGTGCAGTCGGAATTGGCTCTGCGAATCGTTCAGCTACAACCCCACCAACGGTCACTGCATGATACACATGGTAGACCACGACTTCAAACATCGCGCCTTCAACGCTCAGGAACCCGCTCCTGGGTATCACCTGTGGCAGAAGGTTTATGAGTGAGACCCATGCCTATTACAGTCAGTCTCTTAACGTTTTGTATGGTAGCTTATCCTTGGCCATGGGTGCCGGCATCATATCATACATGGCGTTAAGAGCCTGACCATAGTGTGAATATCTGTTTGCAAGTCTGTTGAGTAAAATGCTTGTTGCAATACTTTGACATGTGGCGGTCCACTGGCCCTTCGCCTTCACATATCCCGTCTTTTTATCCTGTAACCGCGCTTTTGTGATGCTTACTGACTCGATTGGTTTGTGTTGGGCGATAAAGTTTTGTTCGTTCGTTCGGCTGGTTCTCTTCACTCTTTCACAGAGACAAACCTAATATTGAAGAGTTTTGACCAATTTTCAATTAACTCACAGTGGATGGCTAGTTGAGAAAGCTCAGGTGGGTTTGGCTTTCGATAGGCAACCAGAACTGCCAGCACCACACTGAACGCGATTGCTAGACTGTGCTGGTGCTATTTGTCCCACTTGGACTTGCCCATACGCAAAGTTAGTAAGAGAGTTGATTTCTTTCTTGTGTCCTTGGTGCAGATTCTCGGAGAAACATTTTGTATCGCTTTAAATGCCCATATCGTGAGAACAAGGCACTCTGGAGCAAAAATATGGTCATTTTCAGAATCGCAAGAATCTCAGCTATCATTTGACGGCCAAATCTACGCCATTTGACCAATTAGTTCGGCAGCAGGTGTCAAAATCTGGAGAAAATCAGGTTGGAGCTTGCCTCATTTTCGATCAAAACTTTGACTTAGCGCCACTCTGGCATGAGTGGTCGTAGATCGATTTCGGGTATATGGTTGGATAGCCCATCACATTCTACCTCCGACGCTCTGTTGGGGGACGCTCTAGCTTCATGGACACCGGAATTGTGAACGATTCCAAAAGATACCGCAAAATTTTTTTGAAAATTAAAACATGAATAACTCAAAAACGGGGCCGATGCCAATAAAAGTGAAAACACCAACGTGTAGAGGACGACGTGTTATATCTACCCTAAAAGTATGACCAAAATCTGCGAGGGACGTCAAAAATTATTTTTTACTTTTTAAAATAACCCCTAAAATCAACGGTATTCACGCTGGCCTGAATCGATCAGCCCCAAACTTCGTGGGTGCAGTGGTCATAGCACGACTAATTTATGCTGAAGATATAACCGCAATCGGCAATTGCGCACTGGAGAACCAGTTGAAAATGTCCAAAATCACGTTTTTGGCCATAAATACCCCAAGCGGTATCGCAGAGCAAAAATACCACAGTGGTGGTGTTTTATACTGAAGACCTATTGATTCATCACGTAAAAAGTATAGGTCAGAAAATTTCATGTTCCACCTTAGGGGACCTGCCCGGTTCTTAAAAAATATTGCTCTTAATAGTAAAACAAAAATTAGTAAAATCGGAGCTGGTTGGTAGTAAAACAAAAGTAAAAATTAAATTGAAGAGCTGAATTTGTAGTGAATTTAGTAAATAGTAAAATAAAAATCCACTAGTAAAATAACAGTATTTGTGTGTTTTGTACATAATTTTGAGCACGCTTTTGCTGTTCCACCTCATCTAGCAAAGTTTACTTCTGTCTGACCTGCCGAATCCGCCCCACAAGCTGTCCAAAGATTTGCCTGTTATGAGCGAGAGACGGAGAT
The DNA here is from genome assembly GCA_030248155.1 of Sabatieria punctata. NCBI lineage: Eukaryota > Metazoa > Nematoda > Chromadorea > Araeolaimida > Comesomatidae > Sabatieria > Sabatieria punctata. The sequence continues at coordinate 16,653 of JASANB010000665.1, read as the reverse complement.
CCAAGTACAATAAATGATGATCAGTGGGACTTGTCAGCATGTTGACTAGCAGCAGCAGCAGAAGGGACAACAAATATACCCAGCCAACTCACAGCTTTACAAAGGACTGATATAAAATTCATTATTCATTCATCTATTGATCAAGAGTGAAATGCGGCATTCATTTTCGGAACTTTGGACCTGAATATCTCCCGATCCAGGCCGAGTCCGGCCAAACGGACTTTATATTTAAAATCAGCGCTTCAAACTGCATCAGTTAGACTACTTTGAAATTAATTTTGAGCAAAAAAGTTTTTGCGAGACATTTGAGGGGGCCAAACCCCCCGCTCCCCCCTTGGATTTTGACCAATTTGTGTGGATTATGTTTGCGCAAGTGTGATCTAACTTTCCTAGTTCATCGTGTCGAATCAGTCAGATCATCATCTTTATCACTTACACACTTACTTGACTAGGCTGAAAATGTTTGGTATAAATCTTTCAGTACCTACGACGGTATGAAAAACCTTACCCTGACCCAGAGTTTTGCCTATCTATCCTATTATTATTTGTAGCTATTACTGCTCACAGAAACCTTTACATGCAATTATCTTGAGGATAGAATCCGAAAACAAAAACTAATAGTAAGAAAACAAAAAATTTATGTTCAATTCATCAATTATTATATTAGTTTGAAACTATGCTTATTTCGTCTTAGAGACACAGACAACAACAATAACAATAAAAACCTTTTACGTCTAATTATTTTGAAACTATTATTATTTTGTCAGAGAGACAACAATAATATTAAGAAATTGAGCCAACAACTTGAATAGGGAGAAAAAGATTTCCCTTTCCGTAGTTTTAATTCAAATTTCGCGCCTTGATCGGCAGGTTATGCGTCAACGGGGAGGATACGGTAGCTCCCGTCTCGTCAAACTAGTTCCACGTCAATTCACTTGAGGTGAAATGAAGCAGGTAACCGTAACTGCAAGAACAGGTTTCAGCGGCACCTTTGACTAGAGAGTACTCTTGGAACCTAGCATTTCTTAAACAGTCTCCATGTCAAACAAACTCACAAACTCTCCAATTGGCTTGATTTTACAAAGTGAGCAAACATGTCCTCGGATAAATCAACATTTTCGCCTAACTTATTCCAAACTAATCCAGTACCAACAATAAAGCATTTGGTTGGGCGAGAGCAACGGTAGCACAACTGAAACACTTTTACTTCGCAAGTTTCTCACCCTCGCTGCGACACAGCGCAGCTACAGCGAGGATGACTCGAACAGGCTGCGTGTCCATTGACTAGACGACAGTTCCAATAGCGCGCACAATGACGCTCACACACCAAGTTCCATACTCTTGAAGGATTTCTATCTTCATCTCTTTCATTAGGACGTCTCTTCAGTAGTTCTCTGTAATTTCCGGCTCTGTCACTACTGTGGCCTACTCTACAGTACTGTTGCTAAGTAAATTTATTTCAAATATAATTTAATTATATTTTACTTACAAAATTCTTGTATTAGTAAATTTCTAAAAGAATATAAGCAAAATTATACTTAAAATTAATTTAAGGCAGAAATTCAAAATTAATACAGTATAGATCAAAAAAAATGTCCCATCGCTTTTTCGGCCTTCACTCAAACGTTTCGTTCTCAGTCACTTCTTTACCGATTTGGCTCAAATTTTCAGCAAAAATTAACAACATGGTTGGCTAAATATTCTGCAAGTTTGGAGCCAAAATTCCGACTCATACTGGTTTTATGACCCGAAAACTAGGAATGAGGGTGGTCCACGCAAATTCATTTTTCTTCGGTAATACAAGGAGTACAGTCCTGAAACTTGCAGGAATGATTGTTGTTGCTATTGGGCATAACATACTAAGCGGGCAGCCCTGTAGCTCAAAGGGCACTAAAATGGGGGAATTTCAAAAACATGAGTGAAAATCCCATAGTTAAGAAATCTGCACCTTCTAGAATCAAAGCACTGAATCTGTTGTCAATCAACATAGATTGTAGCAGGAAGTTCGACAAATAAATGAACCTGATATTTAAGCTCTGTTCCACACCATAGTAACCATCCCTGCAGCGTTTTTTTGAAAATTGAAAATCTTTAGAATCGTCATTTTGCCGGTTTTACGAAGAAAAGTCATATTTCGTCATGTTTTTGAAATTCCCCCATTTTAGTGCCCTTTGAGCTACAGGGCTGCCCGCTTAGTATGTTATGCCCAATAGCAACACCAATCATTCCTGCAAGTTTCAGGACTGTACTCCTTGTATTACCGAAGAAAAATGAATTTGCGTGGACCACCCTCATTCCTAGTTTTCGGGTCATAAAACCAGTATGAGTCGGAATTTTGGCACTAAACTTGCAGAATATTTAGCCAACCATGTTGTTAATTTTTGCTGAAAATTTGAGCCAAATCGGTAAAGAAGTGACTGAGAACGAAACGTTTGAGTGAAGGCCGAAAAAGCGATGGGACATTTTTTTTATCTATACTGTATAATTAAAATTATAATTTACTTACCAAATAATTTACTTGCATTAGTAAATTTCTAAAAAATATAATTAAAATTATATTTATAATTTACTTAGCAACAGGACTCTACAGCAAACCTTTTGCTGCTGCATTTGAGCACGCTGAGAAGAAGAATGCAATAAATCATCAATGTTCTATCAAATTCCATTGGCTTACCCTGAACGGCAACTCAGCAGTCATCGTACCTGAATAAACTGTGGAAGCACTTACCGTTAGCGTTAGGTTATTCCCTTTATATGTACGTTAGGTTATGTAAAGCGTATTCTACTTAAGCTTGTAATCTCTGAAAACAGCTCCGTTTGAATCCAAATCCATTTCAAATTGACAAAACATGAGCTACAGTATCAAACACGCTGGGGGCCGGTCTTCGTGAAATTAAGAACAGCCGCCCTATTTTCCGCCATTGTTTTTTCGGAGGAAAAAAATAAACGACGAAGATAGCGAACATAAAAAAATGCATAAGAACAAGCAGAATACGTATTTTAGGAAGGCGACGTATTACCTTAGGGATCCATTGAAGCTTAGCTGCTCTTATTACCTAACCACACCTTTCTCTCTCTCTCTCCCACTCTGCAGTGCTGGCGCCAACCGAAGTGAAGAAACGAATAAAAATAATAAAAAGAAGAGTTGTTAGCCAGCTTAGCACCTTCCACGCACAAAATTACTTTTTGACTGTGTGTATTATGCGAATGCAATAATTCCTTCCTCAACCGGCTCGATTCCTCTGATTGAATCCGATAAAAAAGATATTTCTTTTTTGTCTTTATTTTTCTCTCCAGCATTGAGCGCTGCGTAAGATCGGCGGCGTAGTTTGCGTAGCTTACCGTAGTTTACGTGGCCTAATCTTTCGCGTTGAGATAATAAACCATGATGGCCCACCAAATGATCAAAGACAGAGTGGCGTTCAGAGATTACAAGCTTTGCGCACATGGGCTTTAGCAGTATAATTTTAAGCAAACAAAGCACCCTTTCGTTTCGATAATATCTGTATACACGTTTTCTAAGGCAAAACTTGTGTTTACATTGAGCGCCATAAAATTATACCTCTGTTGACACACGAATTTTGTTTGTGTATGGAAAGTAAGGTGAAAAAGTGGGGCATGTACAAGCGCGTAGTTGCGTATCGAACCCAGCACCTTTGGATTTCCGGTCCAATGCACTTAACCACTCCTCTCACTATGCTACACCCCGATTCCAGTGCGTTCGGGCAAAACCGTAGAGGGTTGCAGAAAAAGTCTCAGAGGGTCCCGGATACCGTTGTCAAGTAAACTAGCTGAGGAATTTACTTGCTTTTTAATTTACTTGTACCTCCACAAAATAATTTACTTACTTTTTAATTTACTTGCCCCAGTTTACCAACAATTTAATTTGATTTTAATTTACTTTCAACTTTTAATTAAATTCAAATTTACTTTTCCATACAAAAAGTTATGGAAAAGACCCTAAAATGGTTGAATATCTGAGTACCGATTTCCGCCAAACTGCAAACACTAATGAAATCTAACTCCATCGTTTTGTTAACCTCTTCCAAACCAGAAACAGTACAGGAACAGCAGACGAAAAGCTAATAGATACCTAATGCTCTTAATGACAGGTTTCATTTTTATAAAACAAACGTGCTTTCACGCATCGGTGGTTACTTGAAACTGTAGTTTCTTGTACTGTACTGTACGTACACTAGTGCAGGATTTGAAGCGAGATTTTTGAGAAACAAGTTTTTGCAGTAGAGAAACCAGCAAATCATCAGTTTTCGTTTCTGCAACCAGCACGTACATACATACAGTAAGGTGTATAGGTATAAGTTCTCCTGACCAATCACTACATTGTATGCAGAGGGAAGTCCGTTGATTTGTTTATAACTAAATTAGTCTATTCTCATATTTTACAGACTTTTGGTGAAAATGTCTCGCTAGTTCAGTTCCTAATGCTACTCGCCGAGAATATGATTTCAAATTTACTATTTTGCTTGGTTGCACAGGTCAAGGATAGATCAGGAATATCACAAAATTTCAGAATCAAACTGTGAGTTGTATGGTGTCTGCAGCACACTAAATGAGTTTTCAACAGGGAGAGCATATGTGGTGTGGTGCAGTCAAATAGACAGACAGAAAGAGCACAGAATAACAGCAAGTAGCTTGCGAGAGCCGACAACAACCACAGATCGAATGGTCAGTGAAGCAAATTAGAAGTAAATTAGAAGTAAATTGAAAGTAAAATTTTCGGCCTTTTCAATCTAATTTAATTTACTTTTTACTTGCTTCGTCATTTTTGTCAGAGATTTAATTTTATTTTAATTTACTTGCCATTTAATTTACTCTTCGTAAGTAAATTATTTTCGAATTTAATTTGATTTTAATTTTAATTTACTTGACAACGGTAGTCCCGGATTGCCGAGTCAATTCGAGTCCGATTCCTCCGGGTGTCTGGTGGAGTAATCCCCCGGACCCCCATTACATGCATGGGTCCGATCCGATCCGATGTGCGGGGGCCTTACGGCCTGCGATCAGACTCGAGGTCCATTTCGCTTCCCCGTGATTCGTCATCTCGGACGTTGCCCTTCTTTCACTGCCAGCCACTCCTAGCCATGCTGCTGGGTGCCGGTCACCAGGAGGGCGGCCGGCGTGTCGATGCCATGATGCTGACAGCTCCCGACGCCGAGGGCTCCACGGCATAGTTGGTTTCTCAGACAGCTTCTGACATCGTAGATGTTCTTCCCAACGCGGCATGCTTTGGGGAGCGGCTGCTGTGCAACGGCAGATCCAGTTGGTTCCCATTTTACCTACTCGCTGTAACCAGCTTTCGGTGGCCTGGGTGGAGCGTTGTGCCGACGACCAACTCTTTGCAGCAAGAAACTTGCCGCGCCGAGAGGATGAACCACTACAACCGCTAGGGATGCAGGGGCCGCCGTGACTCAGAGGCAGCGAGCTACCCACTGAGCCAACGACGCGGCCCATGCATGGGTCATCATAGATGCCAAGAAGTCTGCTCCGTTTGTGTATGTGTTTTTGCTACTTTTCTAAAACGAGTTGGATTGCCTGTGAGAGCGTTTTTCATCAGTTTTGAGAAAGGCAAACTGTAAAGGTAAATCAATTTATTCATAGAATAATCAAAAATAATTCCTGAAAAATCCAAACGATTCTATCAAGCAGAGAGAGAAAAGATTTTACAAAACTCATTCTCTCACCCTGCAGGGATTGCTGGTGCTGCATCACCTGTTTGTCAGTGAGAGAGCAAAATTTATAAGATTTGTAGAATTTTTACAACCTTGCAGGATTTTGTTTGTCAATCGGTTTCTAAGGTGACAGATTGCCCCTGATTAAGACCATGAATGATTGCATTGCTTTTTGGTCATCAAAACTAAATAGTTAATAATGCAAAATTCTGAACAGTTGTCAGTGTCAGTGTCAGACCTCTAATAACGTTGGCAAAGCATGATTTCCTGTGTCAACACTGGTTGCTGCTTACATCGCGATTAGCAGGCTGCCACCGCTTTTACACTGCTGTCCCCAGTCGAAGGGGATTATAAAACGTGCCGTTGCCTAGCGCTCGATAACACAGTCGAGTCAAAACCGGTCCCAAGATGCTGCTGTGCCTTGCAATTTTAGCGCTGATAACCTACTGGCTGTATAAGGAATTGGTGGCTAAAAGACAAGGTCTCCCGCCGGGGCCTCTGCCCTTGCCAATAGTCGGAAATATCTTTCAAGTTGATCACCTTGGAGCAGAGAAAACGTTCTTAGCTTGGTCCAAGCAATACGGTCCGGTCATGTCCGTTTGGCTACCAACCTTGCAAATCGTGGTGACTGACTTTGAATTGATTAGAGATATGCTGCTAAAACAAGGTGAACTCTGTGCAAATTTTATTAACTATGCAGTTTGTTGAATCTAGGCGAGACTTTCGCTGGTCGGCCCCAGTCTTATTTGTTTGATTTATTCACTGGACCAGGTGTTCACAAGGGTCTGGTCTTGGCCAACGGTGCAATGTGGAGGGAACAACGTCGGTTTGCGCTGCACGTTCTCAGGGATTTTGGATTCGGTGGAAATAAAATGGAGCAGCTGATCATGACTGAGGTGTAATCAAAGCGATTTACTGTGTTTTTGGCTTTGTAAAAATATTATGTACAATTTAGACCAATCGCCTGACAGCTCACATGGAATCCCTTATCAAACAAGGGAAGTCAATTGTGTCCCCAAAGGAGGTCCTGAGCATCTGCGTTGGCAGCATCATCAGCTGTCTGGTGTTCGGACATCCGTACGACTTTGACGATGAACGATTCCTCAAGCTGCGACAGTTGATGACAGAGTCAAACAAATTGTTTGCAAATCCGCTGGTGCTCTTGTTCGAGCAATGGCCCGCCCTTCGCTTTATCCCACCTTGGCGTAGGCTACATGCAGAACTAGTCGATCAGGAACTGAAGTTCAGGATGTTTTTCTTTGACGAAATAGATGCGCACAAGGCCGCCTTTGACCCATCCACTTTGTCTACTGACTATATTGATGCTTTTCTTGAGGAACGACAGAAGCGACTGGATTCTGGAAATGAAGAAGGAACATTTTGGTACTGACCAACTGACAGACTGACTGACTGACCAACTGACTGACAAACTGACTGACCAACCAACCAACCAACTGACTCACCAAACAACCAAACAGCCAGCTGACTGACCGACCAACTGACTGACTGACTGACTAACTGACCGTCTGACTCATCAACTGACCAACTCATTGTCTTATCAACTGACTGACCAGCTAACTAACTGACTGACTGACCCACCAACCAACCAACTGAAAGACTAACTGACTTACCAACTCACAGACTCGCCTTACTAACCAACAAGCCAACCAAACTCACCCAAAATAACCAAACCAACTTCCCGACCCGACCCGACCCGACCCGACCCGACCCGACCCGACCCGACCCGACCCGACCCGACCCGACCCGACCCGACCCGACCCGACCCGACCCGACCCGCCCCGACCCGACCCGACCCGCCCCGACCCGACCCGACCCGACCCGACCCGACCCGACCCGCCCCGACCCGACCCGACCCGACCCGACCCGACCCCACCCGACCCGACCCGACCCGACCCGACCTAGTGACCCACAGACCAAGAAGTGAGTGACTGGCTGATTCACAGATCAACAACTGACTAAACACTTAACCAACCTATGAACAAGTAAACAACTCAAACTTTTCAGTGACTGGCAGCTGTATTTAGCAAGCATTGATCTGTGGATGGCCGGCCAAGAAACAACCGTTACCACCCTATGTTGGGCAATCCTGATCATGCTGCACCATCCTGAAGTGGCTGCGAAAGTACGCAAAGAAATTGACGAAGTTGTTGGTGACAGAGAGATCACGCTGTCTGACAAAAACAAACTCCCTTATGTGATGGCAACATTGCATGAGGTGCAGCGATTCGGTGACATCATACCACTCAATGTGCCTCACATGAACATTCAGCCAGCAGAGGTGGGCGGTCAAACCATTCCTGCCGGCTGTCCAGTACTTCCCGTTCTCACTGCTGTGCACAAGAGCCCAGAGCTCTTTCCAGATCCCAACAAATTTCTTCCTGACCGGTTTCTTGAAGATGGCAGCACTACCCTGAAGAAGATAGAGCATGTGATTCCGTTCAGTTTGGGTAAAAGGTCGTGTCTGGGTGAGAGTTTGGCTAGGATGGAACTGTTCCTGATTTTTGCCACGCTCATGCACAAGTTTGAGTTCTCCGTACCTGATGGTGAAAGTTTGGTTGACTTGCAACCTGTGCCCGGGTTCACTAACAGTACAAAGGAATACAATGTGGTTGTTAGTGAGCGTCTGTGATGTTAGGTGTCCTGGAATGCATAGCATAGTGGGCTAATTTTCATTAAACATGGCAATTTTTCATATAGATAAACTACTGTGTACTTAATCCTAACTTTTAAGACTTTCATCACTGCGGTGGTTGACATTCATTCTGAGGTAAAATTGGATAGACCACTTTTCAACTGCATGGGAACAAACCACCTGGGCAGAAACGAATATTCGGTTGACTTTGATAGCCCTTTATCTCTCTTATCTTTTGTATCTTTTTGCGCCAACTTCAAATCTTAATTATGTTTGTTGTAGATCTCTGCCTGAAGAAGGTGACCGACTGTGTTACTCAAACGTTGCAAAATAGTTTTCTGCCCAGGTGGTTTGTTCCCATGCAGTTGAGAAGTGGTCTATCCAATTTTACCTCAGACTTAATCCTAATTACTTATGGATGGATGGATGGATTGTCCGGGTGGCGCCATCGTTAGATAACACTGCGGGCCCATCACGCACATCCTCATCCTGCCCTTCCTTCGCTACTACTAGCCGGCACACATGGCTGTTGATGACCTAAGCAGATGTATGCGTTAGTCTGGTTGCATAGAGAGCGAGAGCGTCACAGAATTTGTTTACTGCTCGTTTTTTTAGGACGGAGATGTTGAAACCTGGTTCAAAGCAAGACGTGTTGCCTCCTAGATTCGCTCATAAACAAGTGCCTGATTCCTCTTGCCCTCCTAAATATGGTTTTTGCCCTGCAGAAAGTGGCCGCTCATATTTGGAGATTTGGCCACCCCTGGGTTAGAGATACACTAGCTCAACGAAGACACACAAACGCGCCAAATTTAAATGAAAGAAATCATTTAGCAACAGCCAATCCTGTTTAGTTTTGTTTCGTAGGTCGAAAACCCGTCCAGTTAATGTTTCAAAATTTCGGACGTCGTTTAAAAACGATGGGGAGTAGGTGTCGGTCGGCCAGGTGGTGCTGGCTCCAAAGCGAAGCCAAGTGTTGGCCGTTGCTCCTGTTTAGGGTTCAGGAGGGCCTGGTCTCTGGTGGCCAGGTTGCGTCCCCTGCGAGCTGTACAAGATGTGGCCTTGTGCGATGTGGCTTCGTGCTCGCCCAGTGCAGGACTGTGGGGGCTTGTCTGAAGCAGCTGGTCTCTGCTTTCCCTGACACCACCTGCATTTTTGCTTTTCTGTGTCGAACAGAGTTTCAAAGGGAAATTTGACAAGCAAGTAAGGCAAATACAATTTTTCAGATCTCATTTGAGATTACTTGTTTATTAGAAAACATATTCGTGCATACTCAACTTAAGGCTCACATGCGTATGTCTTTTCCGCCACTGCAATAAACCGATTCATCTGTTCAAAATGAAATTCTGTATAAAATCTTCTAAAAAATGCTGCACCCACTGTCACGCACAAATCATCGTCTTCAGCTCTTCGCAGACCTATCCAATTGTAGACAACAGAGCGGTTGTATAAATAATCTTGTGGCAATAGTGAGAAAGTATTGCTTCCGTATTCGAAATTTACCATGGGCAAGTAAGCTAGATCATTCTGTTGGAATTGTGTCTTCGTGTTTAAGGTGAAACTTGGGAACTTCAGCTTCATAATAGTTTCGACTTGGTCTGCCAACAGTTTTGGAAGGTGAATCGAGGTGGCCCCTGTGTCGTAGGAATGGAACAACAACGTTGCGTGTATTGGTGCATTGTCAACAAAAATCTAGATAAAACGTAAAACAGAAAACAAAGTGAACTGGAAATTAACCGTTATATTCTGTTGTGAAATCCAACCCAGCGAGCCGAGACATCCATTTAGTTGCGAAACATCAATTCGTTGGTACGTACTGTGCACATAACAGTTAGTCAGCGCAGTTCCCAATGAAAAATAACCTTGAGGACTGAAACCTGAGCCATCAATCCACAAAGAAAACATCTAGAATGGTATCTATCTATCTACTCAGCAAACTATGTAACTTGGATCTAATCAATGGTGCATACCTTAGCAAGTGAGGGCTGAAGTTGTTCTAAAACTCTGACCCCCACCGGAAATGGGAAGCCCTGAACATCGCACTCTGCTCCAAAGTAATCCAAACCCAACAGAGCTTTGAATTCACCATACTCAACCATATTATTAACATAGAACACTCTGCCAAAAGCCAAATTTTCGATTCTAGGCCATTCTTCTTCAGGCCCCTGTGAGACAAGCTTCAATGTGACATTGTACAACCTAGTAAGGCATAAGTTCAAAATTATAAGATGATGGCAGATGATATTTTCACCTGTATTTTACCACTGGACCATCCAAGTAAACACTTTTGTAGGGAAATGGAGTAACTGGAGTTGTGGAGGTGTCAAACCATTGATCGTTGTACTGCAGAGACCAGGATATGTGACTTCCAGTGTCAAGAGCAGCAGATATGACTTCAGTGTGACCATTGTTTTGGTCAGTCACTTTCACTTTGACATAGAACAATCCTTGCGACCGCTTGAATTCACATTCTGATGCAGTTTTTTGTGCTGGACTGAAGGACTTTTTAGTGTGTGGACACATGCTGATCGGAAGGATTTGTGTAAGAACTGTGCTGGATGCAAGTAAAATAGTCAAAACTGTAAGACTACAAAACTTCATGCTGGGAGCAGCTCAAGTTACAATGCATCTCGAGTTTATCACAGTTGTGCGCACAGCTGAACAATCAGTGGAGCGATAACACTCTATCTAGTGAATCGATATAAAATGTTCTCTCCTTAGTCTCACAGTAGTACATCAATTAAAAATCACAAAATTACAGTGTTCTTTTGCTTACGCCACTGGAACTTAATTCTGCATTTTCAGGTTATGAATACTGCTGATTGGGTGTACCGAACCCATACCGAAAATTGAGTGTTTTTGGGAATACCTAACCAATAAATTCCTACCGTTTACAGGTACTATGTAAAAAATATGCATACCCGTTGTACCGATTATTTTGGGGAAATCACAACCATGACCACGACCATGACCACAACCATGACTATGACCACGACCACAACCACAACCACGACCATGACCACAACCATGACCACAACCATGACCACGACCACACCCATAAACATGACCATGACCACAACCATGACCACGACCACAACCACAACCACGACCACAACCATGACCATGACCATGACCATGACCACAACCACAACCACAACCATGACCATGACCATGACCACGACCATGACCATGCAATGTTACCGCCTCCGGGGCAGCTCAGTCTACCCTTTGAGGCCAATGCTGAGTGGACTATAAACAGCCCCAGGTGCAACGGGGCCAGTCCCTAAATGGTAACGCCCCATTCGGGGAACGTAGCCTTGTTCCTGTTGGCTACATGGTTGTTGGCCTCCGACTCACGATTGGACTGTCAGCACTAAACTGTCCCGGATGTCCATTGGGAATTTGCCCATCTGCCACTGATGATGCCTAGAGCTGAAGGTTTAATGTGCAGCGGGCCACCCATATCTCAACTGTGTGACAATTGGACCCAGTGGTGCAGAAGGGTTGGCCGCCCAACTTTCCAGCTTGAAGAAGTGGCCATCTATTGTTCCCAGCAACAACAAACAACAAACAAACCATGACCATGACCATGACCACAACCATGACCATGACCACAACCACGACCATGACCATGTCCACAACCACAACCACAACCACATCCACAACCACAACCAAACCACAAGTACAACCACAACCACAACCACAACAATGACCACAACCACAACCACAACCACAACCACAACCACACCCACAACCATGACCATGACCACATCCGTGACCACAACCACAACCACAACCACAACCACTACTTCATCGTTCGTCTCTATCTCCTACCTCCTGCCACTACCACTACCACTACCACGTCCAAGTACAACCACCCAGTTCTATGCCATGTTCTCCCTTTACTTCTACTTTCACTGCCACCACTCCCTCTACCATTTCGACCACTTCCACTGCTTCTACTCTGATTACTGTATCCATGTCTATGTCCACTTCTACTGTTACTAATCTCCTTCAAGTCTCCTGCTCCAACCGCCCCAACTGTGGACAGTTTCGTTTCCATCTTCCGTTTCCGTCAACAGCTGTCTTCCTCTTCCATTTCCGCAGACCGTTTCCATGATCGTCAGGCACAGAAGCAGCCCTGTTCGAAGCTCATTGGACTTTGGAAAACATTTTCAGAAAATACTGAAAAAATACCGGTATACCAGTATTTTTTCGAATACCCACCCATACTGAACCGATTCCTGGGTATGCCGAAAAACATCTACCCATGCCGAACCAATTCCTGAAAATCCCATATTCTAATAACAGTAGTTGTTAAACATGAAGAACATTTTTATATCTATGCCCTAACATTTTCCACACGTTTCTCTGCAGATCCTGTTGAAATAAGAATTCCTATCACACCAGTGTTTCCAACTACTGCACTTATGCTTAGCATCACGGCAACCTAAAACAAAGAGAAAAATTCGATTCTAATTGAATCACAACTTACTTGCTTTAGAAGTGGCAGTTCTTTCGCCTCTACACAATCCACAGGTTTTCTTGCATTTTTTCTGGATCCTTGCGCTCCAGCTGCACTTCCACTTAAATTTAGCACAAGCTCTGTGCTCATCGAAACATCCTGAATCATTTGCAGTTGGTTTAGAGTTGACGTGGACAGTATCACCTTTACCACATGAACGTTCAGATGCACGATCTGACACTGTGCAGCTACAGCGAGGATGATGCCAACAGAATGCGAGTCCTTTGACTAGACAGCAGTTCCAATACTGCGCACAATGATGCTCACACACCAAGTTAAATGCTATGGGAGGACGTTTCTTCAGTAGTTCTCCATAATTTCCAGCTGTGTCACTACTGTGGCCTGGCTCTGCAGCAAACCTTTTGCTGCTGCATTTGAGCACACTCAGAAGAAGGATGCAATACATCAATGTTCTATCACAATCCATTGGCTTACCTGAACGGCAACACAGCAGTCATCTTATCTGATAAAACTGTAGAAGCACTTACCATTAGCGTAGCTTATTTCCTTTATATGCACGTTAGGTTATGTAGCAGTATAATTTTTAGCCAGCAAAGAACGGTTTCGATACTGTCTGTATCCAGGTTTTCTAAGGCAAAACTTGTGTTTGCGTTAAACGCCATAAAATTATGCCTACTGCTGTAAATACCACGAATTTCGTTTGTGTGTGTGTGTGCATTTTACAGGAATTTTAAATGTGTATTGGTTTTGTCATACACGTAACAAACTGATCATGTGCCGATCAGTGTTGTGCCGGCTGAATTTAGTTAGTTATTTACTAAGTAAAAACCTTGGTTGGTTGGTTGGTTGGTTGGTCGGTCGGTCGGTCGGTCGGTCGGTCGGTCGGTCGGTCGGTCGTTCGGTCGGTCGGTCGGTCGGTCGGTCGGTCGGTCGGTCGGTCGGTCGGTCGGTCGGTCGGTCGGTCGGTCGGTCGGTCGGTCGGTCGGTCGGTCGGTCGGTCGGTCGGTCGGTCGGTCGGTCGGTCGGTCGGTCGGTCGGTCGGTCGGTCGGTCGGTCGGTCGGTCGGTCGGTCGGTCGGTCGGTCGGTCGGTCGGTCGGTCGGTCGGTCGGTCGGTTTTGTTAATCAAAAAGGCGTTTGGAACGGCTAGCTCTTCAAAATTTTTTCCTCCTCATTATGCAGTAGTACTCCAGGCAGTTCTGACTCCTAAAAACTGTCATTTCCTGTTAAATTTACACTCAGAATGCTTTAAAAACCGCTTTTGGAGGCTAACTTTTGAAAATTTTCTTGCCAAAACCATGGATCCTCAAAAATTCACTTTTTTGGCAAATTCTAGGTAAGCCACTGAGTGGAGCCGAAAACACATGAAAGCTGAGTGTTTTTGTAATGACAAATTCCTAAAATGACTGTAACCAAACTACTTTCTGCTGCCTTTCAAGCCCAAGTTGGTATTTTAAGCGATTTTTTGGCTAAAATACAGATTTTCACTTTTTTCGACAAAATACCTGATACCTAATACTGATACCTGTATTTTTGAGAATACCTACCTCAGGGTTGGATATTTTTCCGAAAAAAACATCGGCCTGTTTTTTTTTTCCTGTTTTTTTCGGTTTTTATCCAAAATTGCGGAAAAAACTCCTGCTCAAGTTATGAGTATCCTAGCCTGGTTTTATGATTCCTAACGTTTCCTAGCGCCTTCCTCAGGCTTTTCAGACCAGAAATACAGGTGTTACATAGATATAAGTCACGAAACAGGGATGAAACAGTCCCTGACAGGCTCCAACAATAAAGGCTACATGCAAATTTTCTTACAGCAGTTTGCCTTTTTGTTTTAGATTGCCAAATTTGGTATTTTCTGTTGTTTTTCTAACAGTTTTGAGTTAGTCTAGCCTATTATACATCTTAAAAGTCCATTTTTAACTGAAAAATGACATAAATTAGCAATTTTAGCTTGAGTTTTTTTCGCGGGAAAAAATAACACCGAAAATATCACACTCACATCCCTGATTAAAATGTTCAATTATCCTAATTACCAGCTTAATCTGTACAGGCGTAACCATGCGACATGGATGACGATTCTATATCAAGCGTAGTCTCAATTCGCCCGAGAGCTAGCCCGTTCTGTTACAAACCAACCGACGTTCGTGCTACGATGCTCCTGCTTGTTTTACTTCTTTCTACTTTCCCCTCGGCGTGGGCAAGGAGAACAAGTAAATCAGTGTTTACTTTATGTTATATCCATAACAACAACAACGCGAAAACCCCAGGGCCCTGCAAAACTAATAGTTTTGTATCAGAGATCGGGCAATAAAAGCGCAGTTTAAGTGACAGTGGGAGGTAGAAAATTTAGTCTGACGTATTGGGTCCAGTGCAGTGTTGTGCCGGTTGAATTTAGTTAGTTATTTACTAAGTAAAAACATTAGTTAGTTTAGTTAGGGGCCGTCCATAAACGACGTCGTTCCAAAACCCCGATTTTTCGGACCCCCTCCACCCAAAATCGCCTTGCGTAGTTTCTTGGGGACCCCCTCCTCCTACGGCGACGTCGTTTTCGGTTTACCCCCGCCCCGATAAAAGGGCAGTACATACAGTAATGCAACGTTTTCTTGTTACCATACTGCGCAATCAATTGAACAAATCCCTACAACCTGCGCAGGACAAGTGTACACATTTTAAAGATGGTTATCTCGCCCATATCATAAACGAGCGACAGTTTGAGAAACTGGTAAATCGCTTTTACTTACCAATCTATTGTTATATCTATATTAAGTAATTGCTTCTAGTTTTATCTAAATCTATGGGTAATACAGGTTATTTGTACAAACAAACGTATTTGTTAAACGCAAAGTTTGCATATTTTTATGTAATGCGTATTGGGTCTGAAAATACATTGTAGCCACCTTTTCGAATGTTTTGCAAGAAATTTAGTTTAAGTTGTTGCCAAACGGTTATTCTTCAACTTTTCAGGGTGAGGTGAGGGTACCAGGAATTTTCTGATAAAATTTTAAGCATTAAGTAAGTTTTGATTGCTAATATTTTAAGACGCAATTTCTGTGAGGATTCAATGTCTCGTAACGGAACCTCCCTACTTTGGTCAGGGTCAGATAACGGATTTCGATATTTCTATGATACTTCAGTAGTAATTGATGAAAAACCATGATGTGCCAAATATGAGCCCTATAGGACCGCATGGGCCGGCTGGCCACCTCCCTGAAGTAAGTGACCGGTCCAGTGCGAAATTTCTACATTTTCGGCTCCTCCATTCAAGCAATTGTATTTTCCCACCTTTTAGAGCTACAGTGGCCGTGAACCCATCAAACAATCAAGAATGAGCCGAGGATTACGAATCAGACAGCTTAAAAAGCGGTTCATTGTCTCCGTACCGCACTTTTGGCGCAAAAAAATCCGGTTGAACACCGAATTTTTGCCATACCTACTGACATGTTTGACCAAATTTTAGTAGATTGTAGTGATGCAACCGGGAGCGGAATACCGGGATTCGGGAAAACCGGGATTACCGGGAATATCGGGAAATCGAACAAAACGCATGCAGCATGATGAAACATAAACGGTTTCAATATCCGGTTTAGCTATTGAAAGCATTTCAGGTCCGTTTTTTCAACGGTTTTCTCTCATTTCTACAGGACACTGTGAGATCAGATTTATGTTGAATGGGTTAGTGAGTTGGTTTGGCAGGCACCAGGCAGCTCTATGTCATTTGCACCAAAAGAGTTGTGTAAGAATAGCCAATCATTGAGTGGGTTTGCTCAATTGAAAGCCTTTATAAAGTTGGAACCTTAGAAGATAAAGTTTACGGCCTAATAAACCAATA